>OMNN01020886.1:7284-26456 GCA_900302755.1 Chromis chromis
CTGTCTCTCTATCTGACCTGTGGTAAGTAGTCTTTAGTGGCCTGCATTGTTTCTCCTCATTGACTAAAGGAGAGAAGTGCATGACAGGATCTGATAAGACAAATAGAACTGTTCCCAAACTCACCAAACCACCCACTTTGGATATGTGTGCACTTTTTTCCCCTTTTCCACTACATTCTCAATACATTCGGGCCCTCCCTCTTTCTTTCTTTCCCTATTATCTCTCCTTGGAGGGGATATTTAGGCCCCAATTATTCTCAGACGCCTGTTTGTGCTGTTTAAAAACAGCTCGGTGGTTTGATAGCTCATAAGGCTCATTGACTTTAAAGCCAGAGAGCTCACACAACTTCTCTGGCAAGGCAGAACACAACAACAAAGAGTGAAAATGGGTTGAAATAACCGTTTCCGCAATGTTAGTAGTGGAAGTATGGCAGGACTTTTTGCATGTGGTTAAATTGCTTCCGTTTCTTTAGGGCGAATTTTAAAAGCACAAGCATCTCCGAATGTTACTGACCTCGTGACAGAGCTTGTAAAATAGTTGTTTTTTAATTCAGTGATGCTCCGCAGGCCTTTGCCAACAGACCAGCCCACCTCTTTCTCTTTCTCCTCTTTCCGTCTTTATTTCTCCCTTCTCCGACACTCCCCCATCTCTCTCTTCCTCTCTCTCCGGGTCAGTGGGACCCATGAAGGTCACTCGCTCTTTATTCTGTCAGCATAAAAGAGGTCATATTTCTTCGCACCGCTGTTTGCAGATGAGGCTCAGATGTGCTTCGGGGGTAAACGCTGGAGTGTGTTTGATTTTGTGCTGAGAGCTTCATTGACTGGCTCTGGTATGAGGAGAATGCCCACATACTGGGCTGTTTTTCAGGGAGATGGCAGCACAAAACAGCTTGGCATCTCAAGGCCGGGCAGTGCGCAGACAGAGAGGCTTTCATGAATCCTCCAATAGATAGTGTCGAGGTGTTCAATCGCTCGATCTCACTTCACTCTTTCAGTCATTCAGCTGGTCAGCTCCCCAGTTTCCCATGGTGTTCTCCGATCGGTTTAGCCTTTAAGCGCTGGTTAGTTTTTGTCTGTGTGTGTCTGTTAAGCCCATGACCTTCTTTCACTTCTCCTCATTAGCATGTGAATCCCCCCCTTCCCACAAGTAGGCCAGAGTGGAGGGATGGAGAAAGACAGGGAAGGAGGAGAAAATGGAAGAGGAGAGCGGAGATTGGCGTGAGAGAAATCACAATCCAGTTTCTGAAAAAGTTTTTGTTGTTTACCCAGCAGAACCTAGTTTGTGCACGGACTTAAAACATCACTTTGTTTAAGGCATTATTCCGTAGCCAAGTTCACCGGGGCGTTAAGCTGAAAGATTTGCATGAACAGAAACCCATATCTGCACTGGAATCCACTCGTCTTAAGTTGTGTTGACCGCCCTGCCCTGCCTTGCCCCCGTAATTCTGCGCTCTCCCACAGCTAATCCGGCCTGTTGTGTGGACAGCACGGTTCTCAGACACCACCAAAGCCCGGCCCAGCCCTGTGTGGGCCCACCAGCAGCTTGTCAAACCCTGATGCTGTTTGTGCAGGTGTCTGCCAGTGACCATCCCATCTGCTGCCCTCTGCTAACCACTGGAGAGAGACTTTTTTGTTAGCAGGTTTCCTTTTTCAATGTTCACCTCTAGGTTCATTATTTTGCCTTTTCTGGAGCTTGATCTTGGAGGTTTCTCAGTGTGAATTGTAGCAGAAAGTGTTGCCATATTACCTTGGACATGACCTGAATGCCTACTTATTGATCTGGTGCACATCTGAGTCAACACTTGGGTGCCAGTGTGTCGCAAAAGCATGCATAAGAAAGTGTGTTTTGAGGTTCTCAAGAAGTTCATACTGGTGAGTGCTGTGTTTTTCAGGCCAGACCAGTAACATGATCTCCATCTCCCATCACTTGTGAGACGACAGCCGTGGTTTTCAGCCGCATTAGGAACATTCATGAGCAGATCTCTCGCTTTAACCCAAATGTCAGAAACCCTTGTGATGTGAGCTAACCACACGAGCCGCATGTGGGAATACTTTCTGTGCAGTCTGACATTGAACGTATACGCTGGTGTGTTTGCATGTGGGTCTTCGGGACGCCTTCGTGTCTTGAGCTCCCTCTATTTATGAGCAACTACGGCCGAACGTACACACGCCAAAAACATGCTCTCATGCGAAAAATGTTCCAGAGTTGGGTGGGCTTTACTTTTGTTTTTCTTGGTATTAGCACGTTTTAAAATCCCTCAAGGAAAATCTTTGAAAGTCCCAGCCAGAGTTTGCACGCATGTATTTGTATTCCTTTGATTTGGAGATATGTATTTATTTTCCCTTTGTCAGGACCGAATGTGGGTGCACATGTTTCAGTATGTGTATGAGTGTGTGGTTGAAGAAGAAAACAACTGGAATAATTTGACCAACCGGAAACCATAGAGCTGGTTTTAGCTGTTCATGTCTGTTTGTTGATGACGTTGGTGGACAAAGGTCCTCTAGATTCTCATGAATTTGGAATTGGAAAAGCTAAAGGCACAAGGCAAAGAAAGCAAATAAAAGTATTTCCCAAAGTGACGTTCTTTTCCATCAATAGATATTTCAGTGAAAAACTTATTCGGACACTCTATCTGGCACTCTCTCATATGCTATCCATAACACTAAACTCACAATGTATTGACACAATCCCCTTGCTGATGGGGTTCTTGTGTATTCAGTAATGGACCTTGAGCTTCAGTGTCTATTTGCTAAGTCAGGAAGGAGTGATGCTAAAGCATAAACCTCAGTTCCTAATGGCCTGGTGTCAGAGTCAACAGAAGCAACAGGAGAGTGTTTGCTGAGTAAACACCTGTGGTTTTTGTCTGTTAATGTGCTTTAATTATGATTTTCTTCTTCAGGTTTACAGGTAAGTGGATGCTGCTATGCGATGTAGTTCCTTTATTAGTTGTGTCTGTGAGTTAGACTCATGTATGGGTTCGTACATCTGTCCGTAGCCATGCTGCCGACCCTGGTTCTGCACCGCACCTCTATTCGTCCGTACCAGAGGGGTCTTTACTGCAGTGACTCCAGCCTGAACTACCCCTACAAGAGAAGCACCGTACCCTCCTCAGTGCTCATTTCTGTTGGCTTGACACTGCCCGCGGTGTCTGTAAGTTCCCCCCCCCCTCGACACAAAGAGCGCTCGGCGGTGGGAAACTCGGAAGGCAGAAACAGGGAGGGCTCAAGGTTCATGAAAGCGGCTGTAAAGGAGTGACATGACATCTAGCAAAGTTTAAAGTCATCTAATTTTGGAAAAGCGTCACTCCTTTGCTCTAAGCTGGCCACACATGACATCCTTGAACCCCACCTACTTCTGATATACCCCCGGTGCCAGCATGCTCCTTGTGTTCGCCCCTTCGTTCTCTCCTGTTTATGTCTGTGTCACTGACCCGGTGCTTTTATGCTTTCTTTCTTTCTTCTCTCCCTCTTCCTGTCCTTCTCTCTCTTTGTGTCTTTTGTAGCTAGCCTGCCTTTCCTGATCATTGAGACTAGCACCATAAAGCCGTACCAGCGCGGGTTTTACTGTTCGGACGAGTCCATCCGCTACCCCCGAAAAGAGGGAGACACCATTAGTGATGCCGTGCTTTGTGGTGTTGGCATTCTTATTGCCATCTTTGCTGTAAGTCGACCTTCACACTTCCCTTTGTTTACTGCTTGTACTCAGACTCCTAGATACAGTCCAAGACCTCACAAAGAGCCTTCATCAAAAGTTTGAGTGATTTCTTATCATGCAGTGTCTTCTAAAATCCTCAATTTTTTCCTCTAAATGTGCTTTACATGTCCCCCACCACCACCACCACTACCACCACCACCTCCATTCTATAATGTTTTCTTCATCATGCTCTATTTTTCCATAGCTTCTTTGAGTCATTTGTAATGGCCTGTTTTTTATTACTTTGCTAAGTGAGTCAGTGGTAGCGAGAGGCCCCCCAAGCGACATTAGGAAGTGTATGTTAGTGTGTATGTGTGCTGACACATGCATGCCAAAGACCAAAGAGATTTTACGAGCTCCTGGTCCATTCCCATGCCTCCCGCTGGTATCCCTGCACCCTGACTCCATGCCCTCCATGCCCTCCATGCCCTGCGCATTACTCCGGGTGAATGTGTCAGCGCTCTCTCCCATGTCCGCGGTGCCTCACTGGTAGCCTGAGGTGTCTCACAAGTTAGCAGCAGCATGAAGTCTTCATTCCCATGACTAGACCCATGCTCCAGAAAGAGGGGAATAGCTCCTGGTGTTGTGCCAGCAGATTAGAAAAGGGGGGAGAGTTAGGCGCTAGTGGAAACATGTTCTAATGACATGTGGTGGGTGTATGTCAATTAGTGGCACGTGGTCAGGCTAGATGATCTTTACAGCCCCCAGACTCTCAGCCCCCTCATAAGTTCCCAGACTAAGCCGTCGCTTCGCCGCCGCCATCAGCTCGGTGGGCACACACATGCACACTGTACCAGCTCAGCTCTTCTGCTTATGAGAACCAGGAGACCGTGCTGGTGTTAGTTAGTTCCTTCATATGTTCACGTGTGGGCAAAGCTGGCGTGTCTGACACAGCTGTGTTCCATTAGTGGCGTCTACTGCCATGCCGACACCATTCCTTTAACGCTTGTGCACGCTCTCCTGTGTAGGCGCATGCATACACACATGTATGCACACGTATACATGCGCTGGTCGCAGATTCCAGTTGGGACCTCTTGTTTATCTCCACTGCGAGGGAAATCCCAATAGTCTCGCTGGTCAGACATATCACATGTCTGTCAGGCCGTGTTTCCACTGTGAGAAACAGAGTTAGCAATACTGAGACGGACTTCTAAAAGCATACACGATGATGGTCTAAATAAATCCACATTTCGAGCCCTCTGGACTGGTCAGAGATGCCCCATCAGACAACCAGACACATAGGAATAAACCAAGACAGGGACAGAGAACAAGGGGAGGAGTGAGGTTTGAATGCAAATGCTGACAACCCAAATAAACTTCTCTGGCCTGTGTCAACCTCCTGCAGTTCTAATCTCCGGCTCTGATCTAAGCAATTCAATGACAATAGCACACACAAACACACTAATACAACGCCATGTTTGTTTCCCCTGGCTGTGAGCCCGCCAGCTGACCACCCAACAGGCAGGATAGGTGTATTTATCAGGATTAACAATTCACACAGATTATGTACACAGAAAAACAGTAAGAGTCTGTATTAATGGGATAATAGGATGTGTGGGAAAACTTACACCTGTAGATGTTTGCGCTCACTGAGAGTCTGCTGGCTTAGAGACGGGCAGTATTTTTTTCAAGAGAAAGTAGGCTGCAGAGTGAAATGTGGAAAGAGGAAGGAAAAAGAAGTAGACGGTTCATCCGTTAGGTGCCCCAGGTGGTACAGATTTGATTGACATCTCCCTGCCTCGAGGGTTGGCTTGGCGTAAGCCCCTTCAGTGTAGATGAGGTCTTTCCATGAGGCCCACCACTACCCAAAACCAGCTGGCTGGAATAGCAGGGTTAGCCCACTGGACTTAAGCTGTATAGCAGATGATACACTGTAAATCCTCCTTATATCAAAGTCTGACTGATGCTCACTCAGTCTAGACTATTTGTTTGAGCTTTCATGTTTTCCTTTTCCCATCACCTTCACTACCTCCATCATCCTTCACATCCCACATAAAAGGCCGCATCATATCATCGAGCAGGGCATCAAACTCCCATCACATCCAAACTGCTTGATGGAAAGGCAGGCCATGCTCATTCTGTGTGTTTGTCTGTGTGTGACTCTCACTCATTCTGTCTGTCATATCTGTCCTTTAACACATCATTTCACCTCCATCTGTCACTTCAACCTGAATTAGATTTCCTGCATGATACTCACTCAAACGTTAGCATTGTACTGCATGTTTTTCTGTATCTAAACCTACCGTACCATTGTCACACTCAACAGCAGTGTTAGAATATGTCTTGTAGATGTGATCAGTCTCTGTTGATCTCTAAAATATATGTTTGTTTTAGATTGTGATTGGAGAATGCTACAGGATTCATCAACTACATGAGGGAACCAAGTCATTTGTTGGGAATCCCTATGTCGCAGCTCTCTACAAACAGGTCAGCTCTGCAAAGAAAGAGTTCATACATCTTTAAACTATATCATAATTCCCCTCCTCCAAACAGCAAATGTCCAATCTTAGCTTTGCAAATGTAAATATGGATGGTAGACCTTTTAGGCATTTCACTGCTACGTATAAGGGCAATACTTTGTACAGAATGTGGATGGTTTATTTGCTCTCACTAAGACTGTTAATATCTTGGACTAACTAGATCACTATATACAGTGATAACCCAAGGCCAAGGAGCATTTCAGATTCTTATTTTGTGAATTATATGTTGGGGTTAGGATTAGTTTAGAACTTACAAATATATCCGTTTGTAGTCAAACATTAGCGTCTCATTTCCATATCTGTTAAATGGATCATCCTTTTGGTGAGGATGCTGGCTTTTTTACTAGAACACATAAGCACAAAACCATATATGTGGCCATCAAATGTGTATTTTATACCTACAATAATGATGTTTTCAACCAACTCAAGTAACTAACATCAGCTACAGCTGATAAAATCTGACACAGCCTTCACTTTAGCTACAAATACAACACTATCAGACTAGACTAAACAAAAAAAAAATCAAGAAAATTGTCTTGAATGATAAACCTGCCACCGTCCATGCATTATTGTAAATACATGCTGCGTGCAATAATAGAGATCTTGGCAGCTGTAGCAACAGTAAAGAGACAGGGCTTAGCTAACAATCAGTTATCTGTATTGATGTTATGTCTAACCAGTGTTGTGTGTTGTCTTGCAGATGGGTGTGTTTCTCTTTGGCTGTGCCGTCAGCCAGTCATTCACAGACATCGCCAAGGTGTCGGTGGGTCGGATGAGACCCCACTTCTTAGATGTGTGTAAACCAGATTTCTCCACCATCGACTGTTCACTGGGGTACATCACCAACTACAACTGCACCGGTGACGAGAGTGAAGTACAGGAGGCCAGGTTTGTGTAAACAACAATACATACACAACATACAGTAGGGGTGTGACGGTACACAAAATTCAAGGTTGGTTATGTACCTCAGTTTCGGTGTCACAGTTTACTTACAGTACTTTGGGCTCATTTTTAACCATAATGAGGTCCTGCAAATGTATGGAAACAACACATTTATGGCTAGAAGTAGAGATAACTCAAAAATGTCATTTGTGCAGCATAACAAAATTATAATGCCATAAATGATCAACAATATAAAAAATGAAAGTTACATTTTTCCTGACTGAATGGCGAGTCACTGTTTAGTGATCATCAAAGGATCATCAAAAAATGGTTTAGGACAAATACAGAACTGTGTACATTAAATACCTAATATTTAAAAAAGATCATCTCTGTCTCCACAGGAAATCCTTCTTCTCAGGACATGCCTCTTTCTCAATGTTTACAATGCTTTACCTGGCTGTAAGTAACCATTATGATCTTTTATACACTCTCATGCAGGCACACACATGCTGACACTCTCAGAAACAATAGTCTACAGTTAGTGGAGGGAGTCATGGAAAGAAGGCTAGGCTCTGATTAGGGGATTCACTGCTTGAAGACAGAAACATTGTTCTTATCCACAGTTCCACCTCCTCTGCTCTGTCCTTTTTTACTCCTCGGAGAGATGGATGGATGCACTCCACCTGTTTTCTTCAGAGCAGCTGCTTGTGCACTTCCTGTCCTCTCCCATTTGTCCTCCACCTCTCCCTCTCACTCCACCTGTTGTGGGTGTCTGGTATGGCTTAGCACCCCAGAGGCCTTTCATGCTTCAAACAGTCTAATTACACACACAGACAGACAATTGCCAGCTCATAGCGCCCCAGTCTTCTCCTCCCCCTCGTCCTCTATTTACACCACAAGTTTCAGGCTCACTTTGAATGCTACGGAGAAGACAGACAGCAGAGGAGAGTCAGTGTTTTGGGTCTGGCTGGCTCGGTTACAAGGTGGTCTCGGTTCTCACGGTGGACTGCCAGTTGAAGTTTTGGCGTATTGTTGGTGGATTGCACTGCAGAGGACTTGCTGCGGGTATTTCCCAGCCTCCGGGTGAACCTACAGCTGCACTCTGGTCAGACCAAGGGAAAGAGTTGAATAAAAAGCAAAGGGAAAAAGCAGAGAGGGAATGAAGATGTGCTGCATCCAGACCACAGTGTGACACACTAGTCAGAGACCAGTGTTCCAGCTGTGGCCAACCCAGGACCGTCGCCAGAGGAGGCTGGTCCGTGGAGGGGAGTGGAGGCGAGGCGGAACAGTTTGTAGATGTTGTTTTGGAATATAAAACCGGCCTGAAACAAAGCCCACAGTGGAGGCATTCCTAGTGGGGAAAAAGAACATGCTGCACTTTTTTTTGTTGTTTGTGCCAGTTGAAAAACAGTCATGTGACATAATGTTTTTACTCTCAGAAGTTCCCACTCTCTTCAAGTGTCCCTAAATAAGTATCCTCATGTTTTTCATGTGTTCTGTTGTTACCACAGGCAAAATCCATATTAAAATCAAAACAATAAACGCTGAAAGTTGAATTCCAGAAAAATATTTAATCAGATAAATGCAAATAACTGATTAATCATTCATCCAAAAAAGTGAAGTTCCAAGAGGCCACGTTCAGGTCACACTCTGCTGTTTTCTTGATTTTGTCTGATAAATCCAAAAGAATTAATCTTAAACTATTATAAAACAAGTAGAAAACACCTAAATCACTGTGTGTTTTACATTTTTGCAAGTATATATTACATGTATCTGTCCAATGTAACACTTCAGTTAGCAGCCAATTAGCTTAGCATTGGACAGAGTTCAGCCAATTAGTCTGGTTCTGTCTGAAGATATCAAACTCTGACTACCAGCATCTCTAAAGCACAATAATTAATACATTATAGGTGTAATCTGCTTAATCTGTAAAAAAAAAAAAAAAAAAAGAATTGTGTGAAAATTATAATTCACTGTTTTACAGGTGATTATGTGCCAAACTTTTTCTTGGCGGGATCCGTTGCCAGACAACAACAGACTCTAGGAAGTTGCCTCTCCCCTCCAAAATACTAGTGCTTTGTTTCTTGTCTTTGTGCTAAACTAAGCTGTAGCGTCACGGTCATATAGATGATATTGATTGTCATCTAAATCACTAAATTACTCTAATTATTCTTTTAAATGCAAACCATAATTGTTGTTATTTAGAAAACCAGACTGCCTAATGGAAAAATCATTTAACCCGTTCATTTGTGCACCAGATTCATTGCATCTAAACGTCACTTTCCACAGGACAGTGCGGGTAAAAAATAAACTAGTTATCAAGAAGTTTATTTTGTCCTCAACAAAGCCGCAACATTCTCCACAAGCACGGACAAAAATGGATCTTTTCTTTCTCGGGTTCCTCCGAAACCTCAACCACGGCCGGTGTTTTTGCTCACCCGTGTGAAAGTGTCATCCTTCCACAGTGCGGCTGTCACCTCGTCCTCCCTCCCACAGCCTCCCCCTCTGAGTCGTCCGCTAATTGGCACTCTGTGATTGTGAAGCACTTCATTTCCTGCCGAGCGCGCCTCAATGCTGCGTCTGTGACTGATGTGGTTTTGAGTTGCGCCTTTGCAGTGTTGCAGCCTTCAGTGATTGGGCACCGATAACTGGCACAGACCACACGGCACGCAGCACCGCTCCACCGCAGCCACGGAGAACAAGCATGTGCGTGCATTCATGTGCCCTACCGGCCTGTCTTTTGTTTTGTCTAACGTGCACAAAACATCTGTGAATGCATATGCTCTCCACTAGCAAAAAGGGCCGGGCTGCTTCTGCGGGTTATTTGTGCCTACAGAATTCCGACGGAGGTAGATAGCATGTTGTTGGTTAAGTAAAAACCAATATTTTTGTTTGAGATATAAATGGTCCTAACCACAGCTATGCTATTTTCTCACAGTATGGTGTGAATCAGAAGAAAGGGAAGGAAAAAGAGGACAGGCGTGTAAAGCGAGTCCTCATTCCTTCTCACTTTGTTGTGTTTGTTCGTGATTTCTTTCATTTAGCACTGACTTTGAGTCAGAGCGATGGAGACAGAGGGAGAAGATCTCACTGGAATGAGCTGGATTCCTTAAGAAACCACCAGACTTTGTGTCGCTCTTGTCTCCCTCTGTCATGGGAAATCTGTTGGGGCTCATTTTTGTTGTGCTTTATTGTTGTTTTCCTCAGATCTAACATTTAGAGGACAAATTCTGGGAGGATGACTTTGGGTTGAGAGGGCAGATTTCTGAGTGTGTGTGTTGGATTTAAATAGAAGAAGTTGAGAGATTTTTAGACGGTCATTAACCTCAGTCGCTCGTGGTGACACTGTGTGTTCATGTTTCTGCTGAGTCAGACTTTGAATGGGTTATTTGGGTTTACTCGCCACCCTCCAGTTAGATAAGGTCGAGTTGATGGGCAGGTCACTGTAACTCCTTGTTTTGACTAAGTTCAAGTTTTCATCTTCGCACTTCTGTCATCCTTCACAGCTTAAAATAGTAGGATTTCATTCATTGGCTGCAGGACGTCAGACAAAGGTTTTTATCGGTGGTCCTTGCCCGCTACCTGAGAACCATTGTAGAGGAAGCCCGAAGTCTAAACATCCCTGCCAGGGAGGAGGAGAACAAGACTAAAAGGGATGGGAGGGATCGCTTCCTCTGCTTCCGTAAGGAGAAGAACAATGATAGAGTGTCGTAGAGGAAGTGCGACGGAGCTTTACATCCACACCTACAGGGGCTCGTAGTGGATGGGGGTCACCGGGAGGCACTGCGGCTGTCTGTAGGTATTGTTAGCCACGCTGATTACAAGACACGAGTATGGAGGTTTGGGTTGGGCAGACCTTGGCTCAGGCCGGAGCCCTCCCAGGCCCTCTGTCTCAGGGTGTGAGAGCCAGGAAGTGAAGGGTATGAGTGGTGCAGAAACACAGGATGTCTGAGAAACCTGGGCTGACCTCAGTCACTACGCATGTAAAGGAGATATAAAAAAAAGCGAGACTGTGCATGTATCTGCACAGAGTGACTGAAAGTGGCCTTGGACTTAGTTGTTCCTGTTTTGGTTCGCTTCTTCATCATGACCCAGAAAACAGTTTGTGGCCGCAGGCAAAGAGTATGTGGGGGGGTTGCATCCGCTTTGTCTGCTGTTTGCTCTAATAGAGGGTAGAGAGTTCATCCCAGCAAAGTGTTGAAACGTGCATTGCAGGATATGTATGTATATATGTGTGTATATGTGTGTGTGTGTGTATTCCAGTGGCTTTCTGTGGTTGTGCTGTTTTCACAGCTGGGATGTTGAACCATGAATCAGTAATGTCCGGCCCTCAGGAGTGTGTGTTGTGGAAGAGAGTGTGTGTTTCTCTGTTGGTCTGGCAAGCCTGCCCACTTTGATTCAGTCTAGACCTCTCAGATAATAATAACACACACACACACACGCGCTGCAGGTGCAGGTGCAGGGTTAAAAAGGCAATGCAATATTTAGTGACCTTTACCAGGTGTGTGTGAGGGTTCGTGTCATTACTGGCAATTAGGGTGCATTGCATTAGCACTGACGCTGCCGTCACTAGCATAATATAATGTGTCAAACGTACTAATTTTTCTGTTTATTTAAGAGTTTTTATGTCAGAGCATTTGCAGAATAACTGTGCATATTAAATTTTTATTCTTCCCTCCTTCCCCTCCCTGTTTCCAGTTTTATCTCCAGTCCAGGTTTACATGGCGCGGTGCTCGCCTCCTCCGCCCTTTGCTCCAGTTCACCCTGCTGATGATGGCCTTCTACACCGGCCTGTCCCGCGTCTCCGACCACAAGCATCACCCCACTGACGTCCTGGCAGGCTTCGTGCAGGGAGCCCTGGTGGCCTACTGCATAGTGAGTGCACACACACACTCACGACACGCAAAAACACGCAATACATGCAGACTTTATAAAAACACGAGAAATATCACATAATTCAAAACAGGCTGAACCGTCTGCAATTTCAACCTTTCCCTATAACTGACCACTGGGGATCCTGCAGACGAAGCAAACTTCAAATAAAGTTTGCCACTACATATCTCTTTTTTTTCACTTTTCCTCCTCCCTGCTTTTCTTTTTTTTTTTTTTTTTGGTGAAAAAGAGGAATGGAGCAGGCAGTGAAGTGAGGAGAATCTGATTCCCTTTAATGAATAACACATTGCTTGGAGCCAGGCTATGGTTCTATGGTGTGTGTGCGTGTGTGTGTGTGTGTGTTTCTGTGTGCCTGTTGGTGCGAATCCATACTCTACAACCTTCCTCGCTACTTTTGTGACATATCGTCACAGCAGTTGCCAGATGATTTTCGTAACCCTCATCATTACACTAAGCTTAGATGGAGCCAAGGAAAATTGAATTTGGGTCGAGAGGAAAATAAGGGGAGTGTAAAAAGAGAGCGAGCAGGAGAGAGGGAGGATTAGCCTTTGAAACAGGAATGAGGCTGTTAATTATTTTGTTTTTTTTAATTTTTTTTATTTGGTGGCTCTGGTTCTATCAGCACAGCAGGCTCCTGCTAAACTCTGCTGCCTCTGGGAAAAGCATGGAAAGACACACACACATGAGCAACCCTTACCTTTCTACAAATCAGGAACGTGGAAAGAATTAGATTCATAAAATTCAGAAAGACCTTAGTCGTGGCGCCTGGGCAGCCCTTGGCACAGCTAAAACGCACACACACATACACACACACCGTGAATCACACACTGCATGGTGTCGTGTTTGATTGCCAAGATTATTAAAGGATTCCTGAGCAGAAATCAGCGAGAAACAATGGACTGTAACGCACAGTGCTCCTCCAGCTGGGCGTAGCTCCTGGACGACATCAGCCTTGACAAGTACAACAAAAAAAGAAAAGATGTTTTCATAAGTATGCTGACCTCTGAATGGGCAGATCTGGCAGGAGGAGCGAAGGGAGGGAAAGTGACAGGAGAGAGGAGCCTTGTCTACATCTTGGCTCGGGATGAGCGTGGGTTTAATCCAACTCAGCTATTCCACAACCCTACTGCGTGCAGAGAGACAGCTTAATGCACACATGCACAGAGACACATTATTCACATGCACACACATATGTACATACAAACACACACACACACACACACACACACACACACACACACACAGTCAAACCCCTGCCGATCAAGGCAGCGAGGTTAGTTTTACAATCCTTGACGCCCCTTCTGATTTGCCCAGTCTTAGTAGAAACACACATCTGTGAGTACTTTAGCTCGGCTGGTTCGGCCTCTCGGTGAGCAGCGAAGCATAAAGGACCTGACAGGAGATGAGTGGAGGCAGCGCAGAAAGAGTATAAAGCCTGCAAAGCTCTGATTAGCCAGCAGAAAGAACTAAATCAAGGTGTGAACATCTTTAGATCTCAGCTGCACGGGTCTAGTCATTATTCTTGTGAAAATTAAGAACAAAAGCACCAGTTCACACTTTGAAAACATGTCATGACTTCTATTTTTCACCACGTCCTGACACGTTTGGAGCTCTAAAACACTTTTATATGTCACTCCTTTGATCTATTGCGTGTCCTTTCAGTTTGCTATTTACATGACAGGCTTTGATTTGTGTTTGACTTTTACTTAGAACCCACAGGTTTTTTTTAAGCCCATGTGATCTCATAAAATGTCTTGATAAATCAGAAACACTAAATTTTTAAGAGTCCTGGGGCAGGCTGGGTAATGTGGTCCATTAATCTAGCCTGTGTGTGTGAAAAGAGCCAAACACTGACAGTACACTTAGCCATAGATCCAAAAGCCAGAGTTGAAGAACAAAAGAACGCATTAGAGGAATTGGTGGATTTGCACGTTAATCCCAAGTGTGTAGTTGTTCTGAACATCTCTTCATGAGTTCTATGGCCTTGAGGAACAGCGTCTTCCTTTCCAAACACATTTCATTAGCTCGTTCTGGAGAAGTGCGTTGTTCTTTATTGTTACTGCTTGTCCAGGTTTCCCCAGAGTACATTTACCCCTTTAATTCCCAGTGCACCCCGACTGAGTGCCGGTAAATGAACAATACAAATGTGTATGCACACATGTTAGACTGCAGCTCCTTTATTATAGGTAAATTACGGCTGTAAACCCTTTATTGTCTGTCCGCACATTAGATGATGAATGGAGTCTGTGTTTCCGAAGATTATGTAGATGAATCTCTGTTTTGAGCCAGAAACTCCTGAATACATCTGTAGGGCCGCAATCCAGAGAATCTACCTGGCGCTTCCTATCAGACGCAGTGACCTACTTTTCCGAAATGTGTCATAATAAAGGTCAAGAGGACTGAATCCAGCAGGAAGCAGCTGTCAGGGGGAAAGCCAGGGCTGCATTCATTTGTTTTTCCAGGTTCATTGTCATTTGGGAGGAGGAGCTGGGTCAGGCGTTAAATGGAGGATGGGGGCACGAGAGCGGGCTGCAAAAATACTGAGGGTCTTAAATGCTGAGGCAATGTCTGTGTGGTCAGTGAACTTGTGTAGACAGCAGAGGATACATACAGTTATTGTTTTAAGTCCTAAACATCTAGAGTTAGACATATAGAGTCAGTATGTAATGAGTTAGCATTCTTATAAATATATGTGTAAATAAATACATTTAAAGCTGCATAGCATGCATATACTATACATTACTTCCACATTTTGGATATTTATATATCTTGCATACTTACATGCACTGATTAGGGCACATAAAAACTGCCCTCAAAGCTGTTCTACTTAGACATTTTACATTGCACTGCACTTTTAGTGCTTCTTTTTTTTTGCACTAGATGCTATGCTGCACTTTGTTGCCCTCATATTTATACTCTGTGCAGTGACAAAAATGTTGATTCTAATTTAATCTAAGAGTCTGACCTACGTGGTGCAAATAGTGTATTGTGCTGTTAGGCCACAAAAATATTCATAGCTGGTTTCATGTGCGTGCAAACGAATTCAGTGCTTTACTACAAAAAGGTCTGGTGAGTAATATGGCGGGGGCTTTTTTTTAGGCATTTGCAGTTCCTGCAAGTTAGTGCGCCCACTTCCTATGTGACTCAGCTTCTTTATGTCTCAGACGTGACTGTCAAATAGCGGTTGAAGATATGAAATTAAAGGCACAAACTGTCACATACACATATATACATATACACGCCTCTAAAGGTGCCTTTTTTCCCCCGTGTAAACGTATTACGGCGCAAAACTGCTGAGTTCGCATCACTCAACACAATGGGCCTGGAGGCTTTGTGTGTATGTATGTTTGTGTGTGTGTGTGTGTGTGTGTGTGTGTGTGTGTGTGTGTGTGTGTGTGTTTGTGTATATCAGGAAGCGGTGAGGTCATGATAAGCCTTCCACCATGGCAGTTCAAGGGTGATGGTTTGGGTGACGCAGCAGCAAGGCCCGGTGTGATTGGAAGCGAAAGCATCCTGTTGGGAAGCGAACGGGGAGTGTTTCCCATGACGGCTCGGGTGACTCTCGGAGATATGACCTCACTCTCCCAATCATATCATGTACAATATAACATAAGTGACACACAAACTCATTACGGCGGAGACAAAGAGCCTATTTAAAAGCATGAAAGCAGCTGTGTGTTGCGGAGGTATCTATCTACATGTCATCCGTCAGTCAAAGGTCACCAGTAAAGGTCATTTTATGGTCGGTAAATGTCAAGCTGTAATAGAGGAGAATGTCTTTGTATTGAGCCCACCACTCGGAATGAGACGTTCTTTGTTGTATAAATAGATCAGTGATTGCATGTCGACCGTTTTTTCCAATGATGAGCGCCGAGCTCCCCACTTGTTTTTTCCCTTAGGGGCATTTCCCATATGAGAGCACCGTGTATTTTCCTATATGTGACTCCTATGAGAATGATCCATATTGTTTTCCCCCCGTGGAGTTCAGTGCTGAATGGCAGCTTCTCCCCTCGGCCCTCCCTCCGCTCACCCTGGACTGGCAGCACGGAAGGAAAAGCTGCACCGCCTGCCAGTTATGTGTGTTTGTGTTTGTGTATGTTAGTCCTCAGCCGAAGCCACCATTGCTCATGACTGACCCCCGGCCCCTGCAAGTGGAAACGGCAATCCAGTCTTACAGTAGACAGTGGTTTCCATGGTCCCACTTCCTGACCAATCCTGCCCATTTTCCTGTTGGACACATGAAGTCATCAGGAAGAGATTTGCCGTTTTTTCTTCATTCGCCATCAGTGCCAGGCTGACTGATCTTGTGCTCTCACAGCTGATGTAAAACGGAATTCACCCTTGGCAATAATTTAATAGAGCATGAGTCATCATTCACAGAATCTGATCTATTAGGGTGAGCCATGCTGCGATCACTTCCTTCCGCCAGATTATTCAGCGTCACCAGTTTGGGATTGCACAAAGTGTGCCGGAGGAAGGTGATAGGGAGTTCCTCCTCGTGGTCTTATGATGTAACGTAATATTCCCTTTGACACTACAGATAATTGAACATGTAGGTGCTTATTCACATCGATCCTGTTTAGACCTGCCAGCTGAGTTGTAGTAATTCATGAGCAACCATTTCTGATCATTTCACTGTTCTTCCGCAATAGCATTTGATTTTCCAGACGGTGTGACGCTGGTAAACTCCCACCCAAAAAAACCCACTTGAGCCCGCAGCTAAAGAGGATAAATGTGCTGCTCATTTGGTAATGTTGCTATCGGAACAGACTTCAACATCCTCACTGAAGTTTAGGCAAATCAGCTGAGACAAGCTTAACATGCTGCATGTAAATTACAACTGTAACTCGGCTGTCCTGCATTTGCATTAAAACTGAACTTCTGAACTCCACATGTTGATCCGATGTAATCTTTATTTAGCAGAGAAGTGCTCTGCCCTTCTCCTCTCTTTTGACATTTTACTAATGTGGGGCCTGCTGTCACTGGTTAAAGCCTGGCTACATCCACATTATTTCGTTTTCATTTTAAAACACATCACTTCTGCCATGTTCACACCCAACATCCACACTACTTCAGAGTTTTAGAATCCCTAAAATGAAAGCCTACTGTCACAATATTTGTTTCCTAAATCATCAAGCTCCTGTCATGTGAATGTTTTCCAGAAGAAAATAAAGACATCAGCCTTGACTATAGTGGTTAATTCAAAATAGACAACCAATTAGGCTACAGGCATACCTTGTTGGCTATGCTAGCAGTCGTATTTTCTGCAACTAAAGGGTTTATTATTAAGATGTAATAGAGTGGGCTCATAATTGATTAAATGTAGAAAATAGTATGGATATAACATCTAATGTCATCGATCTACATTCTACAATCTTGCCTTTCATTATGTTGCCAAGCAACAGGGGAACTTAGCGTCCGCTCATAGGCAACTGTGCTGTGGATACTGTTGTGAAACTTTTAGTCACAATATGAGAACTGCTCATCTGAACAACTTCAAACTAGACACTGCACTTCCTCTGGTCCCCAGTAATACATCTGCCAAGTTTTAAGTAGATAAAATGAACAGTTATCAAGAAAAGCGAGGAACAGACAAACAAACATACAGATTCTCCTTCCTTTTCTCAGTGAGAATTACATCTTCTCTCTTAGCTGTTCTGTTTCCTCATCTTGCTCTCTTTCTCTGCCCGCCAGGTGTTCTATGTGTCAGACCTGTTCAAGCCCAGAGTGAAGCCGACCACGCCCCCGCCCTCCCCGATTAAGAAGGAGCTGCTGCCTTCATCCGACATCATCGACAGGAACAACCACCACAACATGGTGTGAGAGAGGCCACATCTCCTTCCTGTGACTGAGGAGCCAATCACAGCGCTGCTCACCTCCCATCGGACAGTAGAATGTAGCGACAAGAGACTGTAGCTGCTTCTTAAATGGCATCCTTCTCCCTTTTCGCAGTGCCCAGCAAGGCACTTTGTGGACTAGGGTGTCAGATTTGAGATTTGCACAGCAGAGTCCACTCTCACTATCCAGACTTATTATTTACTTTTAACTACTAATCAAACTTTTGAGCCCATCCTTTTGAGCACAAACAGAAAAAGAAATTGGAAGCTAAAATACAAAATTAAGAAACTGATGACTTGACAGGCAGAGCTGAGGGTGTGGAGGTTTGATTAAGTGTAACCACATGAAGGGAAGAAAAAAAACAAATGAAGAAAAGACACAAAAATGATAAGACAAAAAAAGACAAACCCCCTGCCTAGGGAGAGAGGAATTTCCAGTGATGTTTCCTCTCCGAACTCTCTGTGGCCTTGGAAACGCCGTAGGACAACAACTTCCTTAGCTAAGGGAAGGATATTACTGCAATAACTAGCAGCATAGAAATATTAACAGGATAGAAAAATATAACTTATAGCACTGTTTTAACTTCATTATCCATTATCACCACTTGCTGCCTGAGATGTCTGACTGAAAAAAAACTTGAACATGCTGACGTCAGGAGACAGAAACACTGACTCCAGCCAAGGATAACGATAGCATAGCATGACTTTTATTACAATAACCCTGAACAGGCCACCATGAGGATCACACTCTGATCTTTTTAGGCCTTTGAGCCAGATCAGTCCTTTCTGCTCTGGAAAGTGAAGCCCTCCAACCTTGCATACCTCTGTCTCCAGATCAGCACGTCAAGCTTTTTGTAGCGGACTTTCAGAGCGGCCCAAACCCGGGATGTTGCATTTTTTTTGAGGGTTAGATGTAGTAAAGGGGGGATGAATTCTGTGGAATGTGAGGCAGACCTCGCAGCCTCCCAGCATCTCGGCGAGAGGCGTGGCTGTGCCATGCAGCTCCCTGGTGTTGGGGCCGTCTGTCCGGCTTCCTAACCAGGAAGTTGGCAGGTGGGCGGAGTGAAGGGGTGCGGTCTGTCACCGTGGAAAGAGGGTGATGATTTACAGCTAAGCTGGCACATTATTTTGGGATGATTTGGGCTCTTTCCGCTGGCAGGGAGGGGCTCTCACCCACCCAATCACTCATTGGCAATGGATGTTTGTCTCTCAATGCGTGTGTGTGTGTGTGTTGTGTACAATCTTGTGTGCCTGTGCTTGTACATCTTGTGTGTGTGTGTGCATACGTTTGAGCGCTGTGCCCTGTGAAAAGGACCCCCCTCTTGATAAACTGTGTCAAATGAAGCAAAAATGTGTGTGTGTGTGTGTGTGTGTGTGTGTGTGTGT
>OMNN01020947.1:4024-14047 GCA_900302755.1 Chromis chromis
ACTTATCCTGTACATCAAAATCCCGCATGGAGCTATTTTTGGCTGTGGGTTACTTAGAATGGCATCAAGCACCTTCATTAAAAATATATCTGATTATGCAGATTTTAAAGTATTGTGTTTTCATCAGATTTTCCATTTCCAGGCCACTCCTGCATTAGATACCTATGGGAGCACTAAAAGAGGGCTTTGTAGATGCTGGCAGATGATAGATGTAATGCATATGTTTTTTGTGTGTGTCTTGTATCATTTCAGATGCAAAAATGTTGATTACAAGTGGCCATTTATTGTAAACAGTAAACCATACTGGGTTTAATGATGTGCACTTGTAAACATTTATTAAAACATTCAATAGTACAGTACAGGAAGAACAGAACATCAATTTTAAATAAATATTCTTGAAAGCCACGAACAATGTCCAATAAATATTTGTAAATAAATAGCATTCAATTAAACATAACTTTTGATAGAGTCGTTGCAGTTCCAGGATTTAGATGGTAAGACTTCATCTTTCCTTAGGATCTGCAAGAGAACAAGATAGCAGCTCTGTTGTTACGATGAAGGTAAATTCATGCTACACAACACTATTCTATGTAGATCTATCACAATGAAGACACAAAAGTTACCAGTTCATGTGCTATGGTCCTATAACTGCAATGGAGTTAATGTGACTTACTGTTTCTGCCAACAGTGTTGCACCCCAAAGAGCTCATGGAGCCTATTCTGTCCATCCGTCGCCCGAAGCAGCCAGAGGATCTCTTGGATGAGTCATTGCGGAGGCTCTTCAGGCTCTTGGCTGAAAGAAACTCCCTGATGACTGCCTCGTCCAGTTCAGCTTGTGGGTTATGTCTATCTGCTGCACTCTCTTTGCTCAGGCCATCCACACCGTCCCTGTCTGCAGGGTTTCTCTGGTCCATGGTGGGCTGTTCTGAGATTGACTCCTCCAGTCTATGAAGAAGGACCTGCACCACCCACAAAGACGTAAGTTGGGCTTGATCTTACATATTAAAAATTAACATTTAACTATTGAATTGCAGATACACATTCACCGGAGGGTCCTCAAACATGTCTATTAGCACATTTTAGCAGTTTAATGCATTGAGAGCAAATTCAATTATTTAGACCATTAGAAGTGTTATGGTCTTTAACAGTGTAGGCCTCAGACACACAATGCCACATTATCAGTTCACAGAGTCCCAAACATCCATATAAGAAGTTGCTGTTAAATGACATGTAGGATGTCATACACCTGATATTTGTGCTCTAAAAATTGAAATTGAAATTAAACTGTTTGCCCTGTCTTGCTTCTGCAGATTGCCTCTAACTTCCATAAGGACCCATGGTGGAGACCTAGAACTCAACTTTCTAAACTCAGTTTTCAGTATTTGGAGACTTACTTTTAAGGTGTCCACATCAGCATCAGTCAAACCACTGCTGATAGGATATGCGCTGGACAACTGCAGG
The DNA here is from genome assembly GCA_900302755.1 of Chromis chromis. Lineage (NCBI taxonomy): Eukaryota > Metazoa > Chordata > Actinopteri > Pomacentridae > Chromis > Chromis chromis. Next base: position 5,486 of record OMNN01020947.1, read on the forward strand.
TTTAAGATGAGGAGGAGGCCGCAGAGCAGAATGGAAGACAGATGCATGTTTCTCTGTGAGTTGCTGGTGGTCATTTCGGTGTCTTGATGGATGAAGGATGAAGGATGAATGGATCGATAGATACTCTTTTGCTTCTATGTAGCTGTTTGGATGCTGGAGCTGGAGCAGCACCCTCTGCTCTTTTATATTTAAACTTGACACACATGGGTATGCCAGGAATTGGAGTGGCATTCCTGACACCTGATTGAGATAATAGAAGCTGTCGGAAACTGCTCCTTTTAAAGCATTGTATCTTAGATATGGGGTATTCGTATGACATAGCTGCTTCCATATGCTACTTTGTTTCAGAAACATAGTCCAACCCCCTCTCTTCTCAGGATCCTGTTGTGACTAAACTACGGGAAGTAGTAGAATACTGTGACATTGTGACAGTGTTACTAAACATAGCGGTATACGTGATAGTGGTAGGGTGCTGATCGCCAGTTTGAGAGATCAGCCTTCAGTGGGAGGAACCACATTCAGACTGCTACTCTGGTAAAGGGCTCTTGACAATAACACAAGAGTCCTACAAGCTCTATGGCAGGCTGTGACCTCTGACCTATTGTGGAAAGCAAGAAAAAAAAACGGCAAGCATCACTGCATGTCTTGCATGTCAACTGCAATAAAAACATTAAAGCTTATTCAAAACTTTTACATACATAATAGATCAAATGACCATGACCCTGACCTCTAATACAAGACCTATTTTAGTGACCAGTTTTCAGCAACTCTGGAGTTCGCCTCAGTTCTATGAGCATTTTAACATATTTCAGTTCACTGTTTAGGCTTTTCGGTCCTGTGTTCTGCTTCATAGACGGGCAGCCCAGGGCATTTTGATCAAATGAACAAGGTACCAGTATCTGAACACAGGAGCATTCATGGTGTAACCTAACATATGGATGTCTGCCGGGGGCCCCCTGCTGCCTGTGGCCCATGGGGGCCTCAAAAAGAGGCTGTAAAACGCATTTGATCAAACATTGTAGGTACCACCTAAAACCAATTTTAAGTGAACATCACATAGTGGCCCATGCCAGACAAACTCCCCGCTGCACCCGAAAAGGGCCCGGAAATTTGGGCTGGATCAAACATTGGAGGTACAACATGAAGCCACATTAAAATGAAAAGGTACATTATAGAGAGCACAGAATGGCCCCTGCAAGACAAATTATCTGCTGCATAGGACCTGCCAGACCCCCCCTAAATGTTACTACACATTATGATCTTAGAATTGACCTATAGAGTAAATATTGAAAGTACCACTTGAAACTTATTTTGAATAATCAGGAACATCCCAAGCAGTACAGAGATACCCCTGCAAGACAAATTGTCTGCTGTTCCAGGCCCACCAGACACCACCAAAAGGCTCTCAAAATGTGGGTCCCATGACACAATGGAGGTACAGCATGAAACTAACCATCCACTGACACAATGAGATTAGATAAACACCCACCTTGCCCTGTTTGCCCGTTTTAGCAAGGAGGTGAACTAGAGACATGTAAACAATTAATAGAAACAAGTGTTTCTTTATTTCAAGTAGTCATGTAGGCCTAAGTGTTTGATCATTACACCATCACACATTGGAGGTAGCACATGATACCTAGTTAAATTGAACTATTACATCTGTGCTTGCAATATCATCTTAAAGGGTCTCAAAATCTGCCTGGGATCATACACTGGATGTACCAATTTGAATCAGTTCTGTATGAACAAATACATCTTTTAGTACACACAATATTTAAACTTCAGTCTATGAATTAAATCCTTAATGTGTGCTGGATGCTCAGATCTCTGTTTCACTTTGTGAGTCATCACTCCAAGGTAGTTCAGAACTTGAATCATCAGCACTCTTGTAGGCGCTGTGGCTTAATTGGTTAAAGCGCCTGTCTAGTAAACAGGAGATCCTGGGTTCAAATCCCAGCAGTGCCTTGCATAAGGGCAGTTGTGGCTTAGTGGTTTGTAAAGCGAACTTGTAACCGGTGGGTCGCTGGTTTGAGTCCCCAGACTGGCAAGAGGTTGAGGTGTGGGGAAAGTGAGAGCGACCGCTTGTCCCAGTCACCACCACTGTGGGCCCTTGAGCAAGGGTTAGGGTTTTGAAATTAGCATCTAAGACCATATTGTGAAAAAACAACAAGTCACATCTTAAGTCACAGATGGATTAGATGTTGATAACCTTAGGAGTTATGACGCATGTCTGATTTATTTAATACAGGCACAGAACTGTCACAGTGAAATATTATCTGACCTCATTGTTTCATTTTTTTTTGTCTTCTTTATTTGTGACATTAATGTGAATATTGAGGTGTCTAGTCTGTTTAATGGCCATCACAATAGCAGTGGAAGGAATAATTAGGTACTTGTACTGATTTAACATGCTTCTATTGTACATAAAGGTCTAGCATTCAAAAATGTATTTGAGTAAAAGCACCAGTTTATTATCAGCTAAATTATGACATTATTAGTCAATGGTAATGTGTAAGCAGCATTTAACTGCTGCAGTTGGTCGAGAGGGAGCTGTGGTTCACTTGTGGGAACAAAGTGCTGCAACACAATCTGTTTGGATTGGATTCATCATGTCTTTTGGATTCATCTCTAATCTTACAACATCTCCCTCTGTAATGTATAGTTAGAAGCATAACATTAAAACGAAACATTTAAGTACAAGTAGGTCTACTTCAAAATTGTATGTAAGTTAAGAACTTGAGTAAATGTTATTAGTTTCCTTTAACTTCATCAAGAGGACCATTAAACAGTAACAATGTAGCGTGCCTGCCATTTCATGATTTAACAATGTGAAATCATTTAGTTTTCATCTTAATTCATTTGTACCAGGCTGCTACCAGCTACTGACAGGAGTGTTACTAAATAGACATTCTCGCATGTGTGGATCGTGGGTAAACTGAAGCATTACACACTATTGATAATTTGTTCAACTGTACACAATATAGAGGCTTTTCAGAAAGAGTCACCGTGGTGGTGGTGGTGGTGCATTTTGCCCTGACTGACCCAGAGCCCTTATTCTTAGTGTTGACGTGTAGCCCACGATGCACCGGCTGAAGGAGGTTAGTCTGACACTTTCCAACATCATGTATTTTAAGGTTAGTTTTTCAGCTGCACACAATATGTGTGTCTCCTATCAGAGCGGCAGCAGGTTTCCTTTCATAACCTCAGTACAACTTGGCATGGAAATCGATTGTGTGAAATTATATTTGTCGGTGCAAGTTAGTTTTTGAATATCAGGAGCTGTGAAAATGCGGAGCTAAACCTTGTATCTATTAAACCACACTATTCATATGTGATTAAAGTCACATACATGAACCAGAATGTGTTCATTTTAAAACAATGGTGTCTTTTTCCAGAAGAAGTTCAGACTAAACAAATAACTGGAGCAGCTGACGACTATATATCAATCAATCAATCAATCAATCAATCAATCAACTTTAATTTGTAAAGCGCTTAATCACATCTACAGACATTTCGAAGCGCTATATATCAAAATAGAATAAAATGGTTTCTAATGTAACACACCTGGTTATTTAGAATGTGATGATAACAATATTCACTCAGGAAATATGGAGTTGAATGAGGAGTCAAAAAGAAACAAAGTCAGTCCCAGACACAGCTATTATGCCAAAAAAAAGTATTTTACTACATTGTAATCTGTTACAAGGCAAATCTACGTTATCCAACAAGATAACAATAAATAATGAATGCATTTACAATAATTTAATATTTAACTGCTCAAATCGCAGTTCTGAATAAGAACCATGGACAAGGCAGACTGAAGAGCCGCCGGTGTGAGAGGAGCTCCGGTGTTGCCTGTGGTCCCACTGATGTACGACTGAGAATGATCCACGCCTGTTGAAAGAACAGAAAATACGTTACTAAACCACATTAGAAAAGTGGATTATTATATTGTGATATCTGGACTGGCTCAGGTGTCCTGCAGCGGAGCCACTAAGGCTCCTGAATGGATGCTTTCGTGCGCAATCGGCCTTTTTTGGGTTAATCTCACCACAGTATGAGATATTATTTCTGCTTTGGGGTGTCGGCGATGCTATACCACTATCAATCTGTGGAGATGACTTGCATAATAATAAAGTGTGTAAAGTCGATTGTAATTCAAGGGACTGATCAAGCGATTTTATGAAGGGTTTCCTCTCTGCATCTATTCTCATATTCTGCTTTCTATTGAACGTTGGTTTACTAATCAGAATATGATGCATTTCCTAACACCTGTACACACACATTGTCGTCCATGTCGCCATTCATTATCTCATACTTTCCCGCACATTACCTCTGCTTCATGATATGAAAACAAGATGTAGAGGAGAGTGGATATAAACTTCCTACCTTAGCATCCCAGTCCACTGAAAGAGCCTATCCTCTCTAACCGGACCCCGAAGCAGCTCCTCAGCCCGCCCTTCTTGTAGCGGCTCCACGACCGCTTGGAGGTCCTCAGCAGGTCTTTAAAGAGACGCGCAACGGCGTTTTCTTTGCTCTCCAATGCGGAGTTGCGGAGGTCGGACGATTCCCACTGCTGCTCCTCTGGAGAGCTCAGGTCCTTCCCCTCCACCTCCATCTCCCTTGAGGAGTAAAAAGGCGCGCTGTTGATCTCCTCTTCTAAAAGCTGCTTCAAACTCTGTGGGATCAAGAAGGCAAACGCTGGCATTGTCCTCACGCTGTATTTGTATTCTGAAGTGAGCAATAAGACAACCTGTAGCACTCAGCATATAATACAGACCACAGTAATGTTGGAGGCTACTCAGTGAGCATGTACTGATCAAGTCCAACACACAGGCATCCACAACAAACACACCATCGTCACTGTTAGACCATTAACTCATGTCTGTCTGTTACTTTATTTTCTCTGAAACGTTCAATATATTTCTGGTCTACATCACTGACAGATAACACCAGTTACAAACACCAAGTAAACTTACCTGGATGTCAGAAACGGGTTTGGCATCTATAAAATGAAGCAGTAACTGCAGACATAAACAGCAAATGAAGATATTTGGGTTCATTTTCTTTTGTAGATTTGTCTTTATTCTTTTCTGTAAAGACTGACTCTGGTCTGGCTCCTCTGCCTCCCCAGCAGTGAGCAGGTGCTGCCTTTATACACGACCTTATTCCGTCACCAGGCCTGGGAAAATTAACGAGGTGTGACTAATGCTCCTACATGTGGGAGTAGAGCCTAACCTGACTGTTGGAGGTGTTCAAGTCCTCTGCAGCTGCTAGAGACAAGGCTGAAGACTCAAGTCTCTGAGTTTCTGAGGCTCAGAGCTCTACATCCACATTTGAGTTTTACCACGAACTGAACATTACAATGTCGAAAAGAAACTAAACATCCTCCAGAGTTTTTTGGTTACTTTGTTTGTCTTCTCATTTATAACAGCAGCACTTTTGGAAAATGATACATAAAATCTGTGTGCAGTAATCTGATAGTTGATAAAGTGTTCCTATGGGCTTCTCTTACAACTTCTAATCCAAGACTGTATATAATTGTTATGGTTCATTGGTAAAACTTTAGCTACAGATTATTTCATAATTTTTAATACATTTATTCATTTAACTCTGATCCAAACAATGCGTGGCACCAAACTGTAACTAATCACTCATTTCTTCAACATTAGTTTTCTCTTTGTCACTTAGTGATACATCATACTCAGTAGTTACTCAGTCAATCAATCAATCAATCAATCAATCAACTTTAATTTGTAAAGCGCTTAATCACATCTACAGACATTTCGAAGCGCTTTCACAAGAGGAAAGATAGAACCCAACAGAACCCTTCCCAGAGCAAACTCAGTGGCCCGAAGGTTATTTCAGCTTAACACCTATTCTTTGTCAGACTTCAGAACTTATAAACACAAGTTGTTCTAACTTGATTAATTTTGTCTGTAAATATGAAGAGATTCATTCAAGTCATTGAATTAAGTTTTCAAAGAACATAAGTTTGCATATTAGCAGATGTCCCAGCACGGACTGTGAGAAAGTGACAACTCTTCAAAGACTCTCTTTTTTTTAGTTTGAAGTAAACAGACAGGATGGACACTTACTGTGTGATGACTCCTGGTTGTTTCTTTCTATAATATTAACAACACTGTCATCCATGCTGAAGGTAAGTGTTTAATTGAATTCTGTACACTTAGAATTGAATAAAGTCACTAGGAGCAACTTTACATGTTGTCTTTGTACTGATTTTGGTAAAAAGTTAAGGAACCAAAATGCAGGACAGTTTTTCATGACAAAGACACGTGTTCAACGATTCCATCATAGAAAATCAAGAGTTATAAGAGCCATCTGAAACTGAAGACTGCCATGATGTACATGTCTTTACAAGTGCATGTAAACTTTTGTTCACAACTGCATGTACTCAAAGAACTACAAAAGGAGTTCAAAAGATCAATACATATAAATGAAATAAACCAGACAGATGTTTATCTAATAGACCTTTGTATTCTAAATCAAATAGACAGCCTCGTCAGCAGCTCAATAAATTCACAAACCTAAGGTTGGTGGTTCTTATGGCTATGACTGTAACTGCAACTTTTAATCCAGACTGTGCATTTTGACACTCTATTGTGTTTCAAACGGTGTCGCAAAATGACCCTAATTAGCAGATGACATTCATTTTTAGTTTATGGTAAACAATAGGTTTTTTGTGGGATTGTACCACCAGACAGAATGCAGATGCTAAAATAGGCTGCGCATGTCCTTTACCTACAGTACTGTATCACTGTGAACTGTCAAAAGTAAATGTCATGCTCTGTCTATATCCTATTTTTTATCAATGACCATAAACATAAGATATCTAACAAGAGGAATGCTTCATTTTTCTCTTTCCACTACCTCACAAATACTCTAAAGTGGCTGATATGTGCACCTGCAAGGTCCAGAGGTGAGACTCTGTGGAGGTGGTGAATATTAAGATTCATGTGACGTGATTCTGACTGGGTTGGTGTGTGTCTGTGTGTGCTTGTATTATTCATGTTTTGGGGACATAAAATTGCCTATTTAAACTTGACTTCCTTTTGGGGACAAAAAGCACAATAACAAGAATCATTACATCTTTGGTGACTACTTGGTTTAAGGTTATGGTCTCCAGGAAATTAATGCAAGTCAATGTAATATCCTCTGAAGTAATTGAAACACAGCTGTGTGTGTGTTCTCATACCCCTTTGTTCCCTGCAGCTCATCACCCTCCAGACAGGTATCAGGGGTAAATGATGAGCGATTAGCCCTGGACCCTGTGAAGATGAGCACACCGTGTGGAGGTGGATGGCAGCTAATTGACATTTCACCAGCTTCTCAGCTGGAGGGCTATCATATGAAATTGGCTCAGGCTTTAGGGCAGCAGTGAGTGTTCCACATGGTTTTCATGCATAGAATTTGCACTCTCCTAATTTGATCTGTTGGTCCTGTAACGCAGAGACAGTTCTGATACTGATGGCACATGTGATAAAGTCAGACAGAAGACTATAGTGGAGGAATTATTCAGGCCGTGTACTTAAGTAAAAGCATTAACATTACACTGTAGAAAACAAAAGTTATTACAGTAAAGTAGGTTTCCAACAAAACATATTTAAGCGGCAAATGCTCCCCCTCTAAAAAACAAACAAAAACATTTGGTTAACATTAGCTAACTAACTAGCTAGCTAATAAGCTAAAGTTAACTAGCTATGCTAATTGTGATTACCCCTTTGCTAATGTGATATAGGAAAACCTAATAAGGCCTTCTCCAGATATAGTTTGCTATTGGGGTGGGGGTCACAAGCAGGATGAGCAAGGGGGGTCAAGTGCAGGGAGGCATGAGGTGGTGATAGTTGGGAGTTGAGAACACTCTCCTCCTCTGAGTCCTGCATCCCGGACAGCAGAGTCAACGTTCTGAGGAAGCCCCTCAAACACTGGGAACAGAGCGTGTGAGGGGTCCTGGAGGATCCTGCTCACCGTCCTCAGTGTCTGATGCTCACACACGGTGCAAAGAGCTCTGAGTGGGAGTCCAGTGATCTTAGAGCAGACCTTGACAGTACCGTGCAGGAGGGTCCTGTTTTGCATGCTGATGGAGTGAAACCAGCAGGTTACAGAGAATGTAATGCAGGGCCAGTTCTAGACAGGCATATATGTAGGGGCAGATAGAAGGAATGTGGCACCTGATAATGAATGGGACAGAGGGACATGGATGCTCATCTTGGCCATCCTGTCAACAGTGTTCTAGCACTCCCTCCCCTCAACAGATTAGCTTATCTCCAACATATTGCTTGCAGAATCTTCAGCTGTCCTTAACTGGCTGCTGCAGAAAAACATGTTTCTACTTTTAAATGTTACAATAAAGGTTTCACTGAAAAGTTGACCTCCTACTGACAGTGTAACTCATTACCTTGTAGTGAGATAAGCTGTTGAATTTAAGAATGGTAGAAGTGAATTTTTTGAGTGCTGTTGGAATCCATTCAAGGACTTCTATTATTTTGGGAATTCCTTTTATAATGTAAGCTAAATATAATCTGTAAATTAATAACAAGT
>OMNN01020965.1:1455-14550 GCA_900302755.1 Chromis chromis
TCAACACACCTGATTCAATTGATCATCTCATCATCAAGCTCTGCAGAAGCCTGATAACGATCCTGAACATTTGAATCAGGTGTGTTGGAAGAGGGAGACATCTAGAACGGAAAGGATTTTTACTTTCGGGGACCAGGATTTGCCACCTCTGCTAACAAACAAACATCCACTCCTGAAAGAAGCATTATCTCCGAAATCCTCTGTGTCTTGTTCTAGAGACCAGTACCAGAGGACAGCGAAAACACTATTAAAGGAAACACACAATATGACTCAAAACAGGAAGGGACTGTCCTTTAAAAGATGCGACGGCAGAATAGTTGGGACAGCAGACATTTTAAGCTCATCGGCTGTGGCATATTAGATCAGTCGATGCACTTTAAATGAGGTTAGTCATCACAGGGAGCCCAGTTCAGGCAACCTCTTCTACTACAACAGCAAAATCCCAGTTATTTACGGTACAGAGAACATTCCCCAAGGAGTCCAAACACTCCCATCTGAATAAGACTGGAACATTTCAGCACACGCATCTATTCAACACACTTATCCATCCTTCTGCCGAGCATCCGTCCTCATGTCACCTACACCTTTCCCCTAAAGCTGTCACTCCTTAAACTGTCAGAGATCTCATCAATCCACCAACTTCATGACTACCACTCTCCACACAGGCTTCATCCTTTCACCATCATCCCTCTATCCATTCATGCTATCTCGCCTCCCCCATATGGCTCTCCTCTCCTGCACTGAGGCTTGTCAGACTAGTGAGGAAGCAGCTTAGGGAGCTTAGTTTTGCAAAGACGCATCACCACCTACTTTATCCCCCCCGTCTGATGACTCCCTGGGGATCCTCAACCCTTCAATATACACATATACGCACACACAAGCAGTGTTTCTGATGACTCCTGGGTAAAACCAAGCGTGTAGATATATAAGAGTAATCTGGTCTTCCAATCCCAACATGGGTGGCTCAAAGCTATGACGTCACACAGTTGAAATGACTGTGTGTAGTGGAGGAGGTGGCAGGACAACAAAGCCTATGAGAGTGAAAGACTTGAGGGGGCTCAGAACATATCATGCACAATTAGGTTGAGGGATAAAAGCAGTACCAATTGTAGATGCTCATGAGGGACTTTTTCTTTCTTATTAGGTCATCGGTTTTTCAGTACACCACTGTGCCACAGGGTTACAACTATTGTATGGATTACATAGTTGTATGATAGTAGATAGCATTTTGCATAGACATTCATGATCTCCTGTGGATTCATCTAATGGCCTCTCATCTAGCACTACTATGACGTTGACGTTTGAGGTTGAAAATATCTCAGTAATTATAAGATGAACTGCCATGAAGTTAGATATAACTATTCATGGTCCCCAGAGGCTTAATCTAGCTGACGTTGGTGATCGTCTAAACCAGGGGTGCCCAATCCTGGTCCTCGAAGGCCACTATCCTGCATGTTTTAGATGTTTCCCTCTTCCAACACACCTGATTCAAATGATCAGGATCGTTATCAGGCTTCTACAGAGCTTGATGATGAGATGATCATTTGAATCAGGTGTGTTGGAAGAGGGAGACATCTAAAACATGCAGGATAGTGGCCCTCCAGGACCAGGAATGCCCACCCCTGAGTTAGACCAACTTCCGAGTTATACCCACTTCCTCCTGAAAAGGGTCATGGGGACACTGGAGACACTATCTCAGCTGGCTATGGGCTGGAGGTGGAGTACATACTGACCAGGTCACTGGCAGTATAATTGACACAAACGTATTCTTTATATGGCTGTACATGGTTAGTGTCTGACTTTGTTCCTTTTGACAGTGCATCTAAATGTTCTACCTACCTTCTACTTACCCTAAACAACACTATTTTCTGCTGGTTTAATTATTTATTTTTTCCAGATTACTTTTTGGGCTCAATTTGTTTTACGTTATTTGATAGAAACAGTGCAGAGAAACAGGAAGTGTGGAATGAGAGTAGGGGAATGACTTGGAACAAATGGTCCAGCCAGCCACAGGTCAAACCAGGGACCTGCTGTTTGGGGAATTTTTGTCCATGTGGTATGCGCCCTAACCACGTACCTATGAGGTCAACGCTTCTCCTGTTTTATACTCTTATATACATGTATATGATTACACTTTGTTTAGTGTTATATACCCAACAGTATATATAGTTTCTCCAGCCTAAAAAAACTACAACATGACACCATTGCTTCAGAAAGGATTCAGACCGGTTGACTTTTTGAAATAGTTGTGTTGTGGATATACTATTAAATGAGTACAATTTTACTTTTTTGTCTATATTCAGACACTCAACAAAGTGAAAATATATTTTAGAAATGTTTGCTTTTTTTATATATATATATCAAAAACTGAAGTCTCTGAAAAAGAGCAGCAACAACTGGAGAGTTGATTTGGTGCGACACTCACAATGTGACACTTAGACAGTGGTCAGTTGTGTCCTGTTTCCTTTAATGATCCTTGAGATGTGTCTAGAACTCGATGTGAGTCCACCTGTGGCAAATTAAGTCGACTGGATAAACACCAGTCAGCCACAACATTAAAGTGACAAGTGAAGAACATTGATTGTCTCGTTACAACTGGACCAATCAAGGGGTGGCACAAGGGAGACCTACCCAGTATTGAGCAAGTGGTTTTAATGTAGTGGCTCATGAGGGTAGTTTAGGAAGGCACACCACTGTTTATGGAAAATCAGGTCCATAAGTATTTGGACAATTTTAAAACTGTGTTACTATCATAAAATTGGGTAAAATTCATGAAGGTAAAATGTTTTATTTAAGTTGATACTTACTGATCATTTGTATTACCTATTGTTAAGACCAGGAGAAAAAGGTGTAATCTGAATTTAAACACTTTACTTTCAATTTAGCACTGTGGCCTGTTGACGCATACATAAAAAGTCTATCAGCCCTTGGAGCAGGCCGCCAGGAGTATGCTGCTTAGTGTTGGGGAACACAGAATTGTGGGTGTATTGAGACCACAAAATCCATCTCACTAGGGCATTCACCCATTCAAACACCCACAAACAGGGGTGACGACAGGCCCAGACAGCTGCAGATTTACATGCCTGGGGAGACCTGCACAGAAGCCGACAGGAAGTGCAACGGAGGGTAAAGGGGCTCCATTAACGAGGCTGTTTATGAGCCAGGGAGGGAGCAAGTTTGGCATTTGTGCATGCAACGGAACTTTGCATTTTCATTATGTGCCTTTCACGGTGGTTTTCTTCTGGTGCGTTGAAGTAAAACCAATATTGAACAATTTTCTTATTGGTATTGAAAAGCAGCCCTGTGCTTTGGGGGATGCTTCTCAGCAACAGGGTCAGGGGACTAATAACAACTGAACACAGCAGCCAGATACAGAGAGTTCTGCCCCAGCGTGGACTGTGCTGGGGCAGGGATGATGGTTAACCTTTCAGCACCCCAATGACCAGCAAACAACACCAAGACAACACTGGAGTGGCCTCGAGACAAGACCAGAGTGATAAGCCAAAGCCCAGATTTAAACTTAACAGACCATCCATGATCTGAAGATGGCAGTTTATTAATGTTCAGTATGACTGAGCTTGACAATATCTGTGAGGAAGAATGAGACAAACTGCTGAAATCCAGGTGTGCTGAGGCGGTGGAGACTTGAAGCTTCAGTATTTGATTTTTAATACATTTGCAAACAATCCTTAAATCATGTTTTTACTTGGTCATTAAGGGTTAATGGGTACACAACAAGCAAAGGAGTTGGAATACTTTCTAAAGCAACTGAATTGGTAGAAATAATGCATTAAGCTGTATAAAAACAATATATAACAGCAGAGGAAAGTACATCATTTCATATGTTGCTTGTGTTACCTGGCATATACTTATTCTCGATGGCCTGCAGGAGCTGCGCCTCGTCAACGTGGGAGCAGAGGGCATGAGCCACCCGATTGTTTCCCAGAGCACAGATTGCAGAGTACAGTCTGAGGGTATGGTAGTGGAATTTTAATAAGTCTGTCTGCTCTGACAGCTCCAGGATATCCACCGACCTGAACGACACACAGAGAGACACCGCATGAGAGATGAGATGGCGAGAGGCTGAAAATGTGTGTGCCTGTAACTGCGGCTTACTCCACCTGTTCTCCTCAGGTATGTGCAGAGACATGAACTGCAGTGGTTCATTACACTGGACCTGCCAGCCATGTCGGTCGTTCACTCTGGATGCTGATACCTGGACACAAACAGTTAGCCCTTCACACACACAATGCATCAGGTCATGTTCCAATTCTGGCCAGGTCTCAGGATCAGATGTCACTGGAGTATAGTATAGAAGAGTCATAACACTATCTACACTGATCTCCTCATAACTTCTATACTGTTCTACTAAGGCATTGGGCAATTGGGCTTGCACGGTATATTGACAAAAAGAAGTTGCTACAGTACCTTAAGGAAGTGGTTGGGAACACGACTCCATAAGACAGGAGTGAGAAACTGGACATGAAGCCGTGGAGGACACTGGGGAACTGGATTCTTCCTCTCACTCTTAAACAGACCAGCTGACAAGGGCATCACATTCTGACGGGACACAGAGACATGTTGCATAGGAATACACCATCACATAAGACAGAACTGGACACATTTGTGTTCATTGGCATACTAGACATCACCTCATCTCAAACTGACATGACGTAAGAAGATTTAGGGTGTTGTCAGGAATAAAGTATAATCTTGCTCTGGTTTAATTCAATTGCAATTCTTAATTTGAATTTGCTCAGTGTAGAAAGAGAATTTTAAGGCACACAATTGCTGCTCTTCTCTCTCTCTGTTAATCCTGTTCATTGTGCGCTCCCTCTTCCGGCACAAGGTGTCACTAAACACACATCAAACAGACATGAGGAATTGTAACAGGAGAATTTAAAGCATCTCTCTAACTGTTGATAAAACCCCTTGAAATGAATCAGTTAAATATTTACCTAGATCATTTTTCCAAGAAAATACTTCCTGCCTTAAAATGCCATAGATGTAACCTCAATGCTTTGCCTCTCTCTCCATCCACCACTCCTCATTCTACAAACATCTCATGTTCATGTTAACTAGGATACTTGGCTTTCACAAGGGGGGGTCTTTTCCAAAGTAAGTCTCAACACACAAACGTGTTTGTGTCTCTGTGATTCTGTTACGGTCTTTGGTTTTGTTCTCTTCCTGATTGATTTATATAACAGAGCCCCTTCCTCGTGTGCCACTGCCTCCCTTGTGCATTTTCCCCCTTTTCTTGATTGTCTGCCCTGCCCTCATTAGTTTCACCTGTGTCTCATCTTGTGTCTCCTTCTTTTAGTTTAAGTTTAGTCCAGTTTGTCAGGCTTACCTCCTGTTTTCCTGCCTGTTTGCCACCTGTCTCTCCTGCATCCCTATAGCTCCCCAATTCTTTGTGGTTTTTGCATTCTGTTTTGTTGGATTAGTTTTTTTTAATCATGAACCTTGTCTGAGTAATTGTATGGACCTTTAACGGCTTTTTGTTTGCAACACAGAATGTAGCACTACTATTGTGTATAAAAGAACAATTCTACACACCATCCTTCAATTGGGTATATTATTCATCATGCCATACCTGTACTGACCATATGTAAAGTCATCATGCCTCATGTGTCCGTGGGAAAAGCATACATAGTCTTTATTATATATTTATTTTAGCCTTATTGTACTTTTGTTTTCTTGTCTTGCATTGCTGCTGCAACATGTACATTTCCCCTGTGGGGGATTAATAAAGTTTACTTACTATTTTATCTTGCCCTGCAAGCTGTCACACAGCTGTTCATTAAGTTGAATTGAAGTTACTTTTGTTTATTTCTCCTGCCTGTCTGCCCTGCATGTCTGCATTTGGGCCCTTGGGTTTTTGAACATAAACAGAAACACAAAATCTATCCTACTGGGTACCACTAGAGGGAGTTTTATTATGAAGCAGCAACAGGAACTGCAGGGATACTTGCCACTGATGGTAGCAACCAACATAACAGAACTGGTCAGAATTCATAATAAGACCTGAAACAATACTTCAGTTTTATTTTGATAACTTAAAGCAAAAGCAAAAGTGTGCATGTGTGTGTTTCACTTGTCATCCAATAGATGGGATGACATCAGAAACTTCTTTTTACTGACACTCTTAGGATTACCACAACCTGGATGACTGACAATCTACACAGACCTCTCACCTTAATACGCCCCAGTTCAAACTGGAAGACATTAGGACTGGTGGCCTTGGCAAAGACTGCAGGGAACAGCTTAGTACTGGGCTCCACCTGCGCAGAGGAATGCATAATTATAACAAGTCCAACTAAAATCACAACTAGTCTTTCTTTCTTGGCAGCCAAAAATCAAGCCAAAATGAGATCATCATGTAAGCATATGCAGCACCATGCAATGGATGACAGACAAGCAAAGCACTTGTCTTGCAGACTGGAAACTGAACAGGCATGAACACAATAGACAATGTGAGGAAACTTGTTCTGCTAACTGTAACTTACAAACCAAGATCAGACAGGGTTTTGTCAGTTACAGTTACAGTTAGCATCTAAGCTAACTGTTCTTGACATTTGCAGCTACAGTTTTTCAACTGCTCACTATGACCTAATGAGCAATCTAGTCTCCAAAACTGACAATGTACTCTTTCCTGATTGATGTTTGTTTGACTAATTGCAAGACAAGGTGAAGGAAAACATACTTTGAGTATTCATCTTTTAATAAAGGTTCAAACAAATGAGCCTTATTTTGGTGTGATGAAAGAAAAAATCAGGAAAAGGGAGGAACATAAAAAACCTGAGACACCATATCAAATATTTACCTGGTAATACGTGCCCAGTTCTTTGCCGTTGGCTGTGAAAGTCAGCAAACCGTTTGTTGTGTCAACCAGACAGCCGATCTCTAAGCCGTTGTTGTTTCTGCCCTGACCAGGACTGCTGCTCTCTCCAGCCCACACCATGTAACAGTTACTGCGTTTTATACTACAGGACACAGCAGAAAGAGTGGTACCATGTCTGATAAGGATAAAAAAAAACTGACAGATTCAATGGATTATTGCTTAAATAGCTGGATTCACAATGGAACTTTAGCTGTTGGGTTTCAGTCTACATGAGGTAAAAAGTAATACGGTCACAGAGCACTTTGGTAGGAACACCTGCTTATTCAAATCATTATCCAGTCAGCCAATAATATATCCTGCAGATATTACAGTAAGGAACAAATGTCACGTCACTGTATCTGACAACACGTCTAGCCTTGAAGTGAATGGGTACACCAGCTGAAGACCACACTGAGTTTCATTCACGTTAGTTGCTAAGGTGATGCAGTCTCAGACTATGGCATCAAAAGCACGACTCCATGGAACCAATCTGCCTTTTGTCACCAATCAAGGCTGCTGCTGGTGGTGTGATGGTGTGTCAAGTGTTTTCTTTGCCCACTTTGGGCTCTTTGATACCAATCTGTTATGGTCTGAATACCACAGCCTGTCTATTATTGCTGACCATATCCTTTATGGCCATCCTCTAATGGCTACTTCCAGCAAGGTAATGCGGCATGTCACAAAGAAACGTGTCCTTAAATTGGTTTGATGAGCACGACAGTGATTTCAGCTGACATCAGCAGCCTCCATAGCCTCCAGATATGAATCCAGCTTTATTGTGGTAAAACTGGATGTGGTGGATCAGGAATTTGGCATCATGAATGTGCATCCATCCATTAGCTATACCCGCTATATCCTGTAGAGGTTGCAGGAGGCTGGACAGCACGACAGTTCAGTCCTGTGATTGGCTCTGTGATCGCTACAATATTAAAACTAGTTATTACTATTAACTCTTAAAATGAAAAAGCTCACATTGATCCAAATGTAAAGCAATGCCCAATTATTCTTACTACAAAACAATGCTATTGGATTTCTTTTGTAAGCTTATTGTAGCGATCACAGAGCCAGTCACAGGACTGAAGTGTCGTGCTGCAATGCACCATGGGAGTTCAGGGTTATGAGCGTTTTTGGTACCCTGAGTGAGAAGAGTAGCGGGGCTGATGACTACCTGCCGTTGATCAATGAACTGAGTGTATTGAAGTGTGACATATGTGAAGTGCTTCATGCTTTGCTAAATACCTTCTGATTCAAGTGTTTATTATCCATGTTGCTACAGCACATGAATCACTGACACAGGGGGGCGCCATGCAAAATCTTGCCTAGGGCGCCACATTGAACAGGGCTGGCTCTGACTGAGGCTGTCGTGAGAGCAAAGGAGTGGTACCCAATGAGGTCTTCTCTTGAAGCCAATTCACCAATAATGGTGAATTGGTTATCTGAGCTGTTTTTCTGCTCAACATAGTTGTAAAGAGTGGTTCTCTAGGTTACTGCAACCTTTCTGTCAGCTCCAACCAGTCTGACCATTCTTCTTTGAGCTCTCATCATCAGCAAGGCATTTCTATCCACAGAACTGCAACTCACTGGATGCTTTAAATTTTTTTGCACCATTCTGATTAAACTCTTGAAATGGTTAGGAAAAAAATCAGCAATGATGTCATGGTTAAATAATGACACCTTGACTGGACTTGGCTTATTGGTCAAAGTCAATGACATCACATTTTATTTTGTCTGTTTTGATGTTTGAAAGTAGGTGAGCTTCTGACCTGTATCCGCAGGATTTCACCCAGTGCACCACTGGTACTAATTGGATAATTACACCAATAAGCAGGTGAGGAAGTGTTCCTAATAAAATGCTTGGTGAGTATATGACACAGTCTAACAATGGCATGTAAACCTGTAGCCATCGTGACAAAATTATTATATGTGTGACACAAGATATGGCTTGTCCACACCTTGACAAACCTCTCATGAACTTTGCCCTTCTCGTCTCCAAGGGTAACAGTGACAGTTCGGACCTTGTGCAGCTCAAAGCCTGGGTCGTACTGATGGAAGTCAGAAGTTACCCAGCCCACCCAAACACTGCTGGGCTCTTGACCAGGGAAGATCCGGACTGAGTAGTAGTGCTGCACAGAAAACGAGAGAAGGAAAGAGGAAAGAGAGAGGAGAGAGAAAGAAGAGGTGCAATTATGTCAAGTTTATCTACACTGTCCATCATCACAGTTACTTTCTTTACAACACATTATCAAACAGTAAATCAATACAGAGAATTAAAACTCCAGCTGTGCTTGCTCATCGCAGTGGCAGGTTATCAGTAACATGCAGCATTTTGTGAATTTTAAATAGTAGTGCCTTACAGTAGACGCCTGCATGAGGAACTCGTAGCTATCTCTGTCGTCAGCCATCACCTCCTCTGACAGACGTGCAGATGAGGGACAGCTGTTGTCTGGCTTGTTTCTCTTCAGTGTGAACCTTGTGGATCATATGGTTGGTTTAAAAATATGGTAAAGGGTAAAAAATGGTGTGCACAAATTGGATAACAGTGACACAATTGTTTAAAAATGTGTTCAATGTTTCCTATTGAAGATCACAAATGTAATCCTGTTAATAATGCAGATGTGACAGAGGACAGAGGGTGTACCGTTGTTTGAGCTTTGACGGCTTCTCCTGGTTGTAATCTTTGTGGTTGTTGAATTCGTCCCTGTCAGGCCCGTTGGGACCATTGTGACCGTGAGGCGACTTCATCAGGACCTCAAAGTCTGACACAGTTTCGAAGTCCTCCAGCTCCTGAAGAAACAAGACAGTTGTACAGACCGCACATAACTTCGCTGTACTAGGAAGTAGCCTGCTCACACAGCAATCTAAGAACTCCATGAATCTCAGATCATATTTGAGTTATTAGGTTAGAGATGGATCAGTTAGGTATATTTAGAAATAGTGTGCTGAGATTTAAAATGCTATTCAAGTTGGACACAGCTGGGGAGTAAGTCATTTGGAAGAGGGAGAAAACTCAGAAATATATTTGTTAGAGTGGTTATGAAATTACATCATATACAATTTGTAGAGCTGCAAACATTCTGCTGATTTCACTTCAGCATTATTGTAAAATTTGTGAAAGAAAAAACAAAAACATGAGTAAAGAAATCCAAGATAATGTGCAGCAAATATTTGTAATACATGTGAGCAGCAGCACTTGACTAGTGGGGGAGCATGATACACAACAGATGGCAGTTTGCATCTGAGTGTGTGTGTGTGTGTGTGTGTGTATGTGTTACACACAGTATCTGTTACCCTCTTCGGTGAGAAGACAGTGCTGCTGGGTGACGATCTGGATTCGTCACACTCTATGGGTGTGCTCAGCCTGTAGAAGGTAATGTCAGTGTAGCTGTTCTGTGAGCCGAATGACCTCTGGGTGACCTTTAGGCATGGACACGACTCCACTGTTCCATCGATTCTTGTCACCTGAAAAAGAAACATTTGTTTGGTCTGCGCTGACAGTTTTGCATTGTGAGAACACGTTTGATAGATAATATTGATAATGCCTCGAAATGTATCAGAGCCCACAAAGTGCTAAAATCTGCACCAACAACATACTCAAGCAGGATTTAGCTACATAGTGTTAGCTAAGTGCAACGTGTATTCCAAGTGACTCCCTTCACCTCAATATGTTGGTGATTGGGGGGCACGGGTACAAACTGAGGCAGCCTCTTGCTGAGCCACATGGTGACGTCCCGGTTCATATTGACAGCGAATGGCTCATAGCCTTCCTGCAGGCCACAGATGGTGAAGTACTTCAGAGTGCTGACGTTTTTACCAAAGTTCATCCTCCCCACCTGGCACACGCCCAGACTACATACTGGAATAAAACCTGGAACAGACAGAAACAATCAAATAGTAAAATTAATGGTTTGCTATATTAGTATAAGATGTGTAAGAGCATAGAGGAACCATTTAATAAACTGTTTATGAAACTCTATTCACCCTGCCAATAGAAAAGCAGAAGCATAATCTTCTGAAAATTTCATAAAGTATGGATTTACACACATCATACACAGTTGTAGTCAGTGTTCTGACATTTCTTTACCACTTTTGATGTGTGTTTGGGGTCAATGTGTTGTTGGAACATCTAACTGCATCCAAGACCCAACCTTCTGACTGATGATTTTAGGTTTTCCTGAAGAATGTGAAGGTAATATTTGTTCTTCATTACTCTATTTACTCACCAGTTCCACTGGCACCAAAACTGCCCCAGAGCATAATACTGCCACCACCGTGCATGACAGTAGGTTTGGTGTTCTTGGGGTCACCTTCTCTCCTCCCAATATGTTTCTGGTCATTGTAGCCAAATAGCTAATTTTTTTCATCTGACAACAGAACTTTCCTTCAGAGGATCTTTTTGTTGTCCTTGTGATGAGCAGCAAACTTCAGTTGAGCCTTAAGGTGCCACTTCTAGAGTAAGGGCTCCTTCATGCATGGCAGCCTCTCAGACAATTGTGATGTAAAACACACGTGACTGTGGACACTGACAGCTGTGTTCCAGCAGCTTCTAATGCATAGCAGAGCTGCTTTTTGGTGATTCTTGGTTGACTCTTGACCATCCTGACCAGTTGTCTCTAGCTTGCATTTTCTTCCTAATTGTGGCAGTGACAGAATCGTGCCATGCACTTTATACGTACAAACAATTGTTTGCACAGATGATTTTTGGATCTGTAGCTGCTTTGGAATGGTTTCAAGTGACTTTTCTGACTTGTTCATGTCAATGATTTGCCTTTTTAGACCTGTGCTGGGCTCCTCAGACTTTTCCATAGTAGTGTGAGTCTGATGAGTGTATCAAATGGGCCCTATTTAAATTGGCTCAGAGAAGTCACCAGCTGTAGTCAATCGTAATCACTCACGACGAGTTAAGAGGTCATGCCACTAAGACAAATTTATTAACGCAACTGTCTACATAATCAAAACTGATCATTTCTGTTGCTGTTTGTTTATTTTTGACACAGCAGATGTTGTCATATTTCAAGAGGACCTATAATAAAACTATGAATATAACAATATGCATGACTATTTTTTGTGACAAAAACATGTGTTTAAATAATTCCAAAGAAAATTCAAAGTTGTAGTACCCATTGGAAACTCCAGACTGCTTTGATATACATGGTCTATCTATGTGTGTATAAACTTTTGTTCACAACTATATGTGTATGTCTTGTCCAAGGCACAGCACTGACCTTCGCCAGTCTCAAAGTCCTTGAATGCCAGCTCAGACCCAGAATCATCCAGCAGTACTTCTCCATTGAGTGTGAACATCATGGTGTGTTCGTTCAGATCCACCATGCAGCCCACCACATCCCCTGTCTGCCAGGCACGCCCAAAGTGCTCATTGCCCTGGTGCCAGCGCTGGACCTGAAAAACACACAAGTGCATGTATAAAGTGGCTTGTAAAAATGTACATGATCAGCCAGAGAGGATGTCTTTCAAGCCTGAAAGTTGGTGGTGATGATGTTTCTGCCCATCGTGAGATATTTCTACTTATAAGGAGGATTGATTCTCCCTTGTGTAATTACTATTGTGATGATTGCTGTGTAATGGTAGGTATTAATGGTAGGTAGACTCTGCCATTAGTGACTTGTTTCCCTTGTATAGTAAAATAGTTGTCAATATATTGCTAAAGGTGTGTTTCCTCCAAGAATCTCCAAGAACTTTAATTTTACAATAACTAATGTCCACAAATTTTCCCAGGGGTAAGCATTCCTTTAGCAAATTGTGATTAGCCTTTCCGCAGCAGGGCCAAAGTACAGGAAAGATTAAACAGATTAGTCCACTCTGCAGAAATGGATAGCAAAGCCTCAACTTTGTCACTGGTCCATCAGACATATTATCTCTGATTATGGTCAGCCATAGACTATAAGCAAAACCATGTATTTGCAATTGCCAGGTGTATGACAATGCTGCAGAAAACACTGTTGGCATGGTCTTTGTTATTTAGTTTCTGTTTAATTTTATTGTGTCTCAGGATGCTTTACTTCTCTCTTTGTGTGTTTTCCCTCTTGTTTGATTGTCTGCCTGACCCCCCCATATCACACCACAATCTGCCTTCCATCCAGGCAGGTACCATTACTGCACACCCATCACAACCCTGGACACTCTCTCAATTATAAGTCAGGTCATGAATAGAATATCTCAGCATCTTGATTAATGAAAAATTAACACTGAAATTTCAT
>OMNN01021018.1:0-15936 GCA_900302755.1 Chromis chromis
ATTGAGACTCTTTGGGACTGTAGCTACTCTACCAAGAAGTAGGCAACCAGTCAAAATGACCCCAAGAGCACAACGAAGACTCATCAATGAGGTAAAGAAACAACCCTGAGTGGCAGCCAAAGATTTGAAGGCATCATTGGAACTGGCTAACATCTGTGTTCATGAGTCTACATACGTAAAACATTGAACAAGCAGGGTGTCTATGGCAGGACACCATGAAATTCCAAAAGGGTTCACATACTTTTTCTTGCAATTGTATGTATATATTTTTTTAAAGATTTATTTTTGGCCTTTTTTAGATAGGACAGTGGATAGAGTCGGAAGAGAGTGGGGAAGGACATGCGGCAAACACCCGAGGCCGGAATCGAACCCGGGACAGCCGCCACTCCCCAGCACCTGGGTCACACGACACAGCCGTTAGGCTATCGGGGCACCCTCTGAATCAACATTTTTGAGAAGGATTTTATGTTTGTCAAACCCGAGCAATCCAAACCAACAAGACAAACGTTCTGTATTTTAAGAACACTTTATTTGGCAAAACAGATTACAAAAAGAATAGATTGTAAAAATAAGTAAGGCACAGAGGAAAATAATAATAAATGCATGGGTTTCCCATGAACACTAGATGCACTCCAAAATCGAAGTTTGTTTCAAGTTACAATATGTATCACAAGATAAGCTAATTAATCAGAAGCTTAAATTGTACAGAAGACGAGTAAATATGACAGAATGTGCCACGCTTGTACCTACTGTATATTAAAGTGGTGAAAACATAATCAGCAAAATTAACATTCATAGAAATGCCTGTTGAGTATTGGTGTAAATGCTTAGATGTGTTGATACAGTCAGGGTGCGAACTACGGGGGAGCCAGGGGGGTCTCAGCCCCCCTTAATGAGACATGAGCTCCCCTGGAAACATGATTTGTGAAATTTTGGGGGGGTCACTTAAATATTGGCAAAATGCTGTTTTTCCCATGCATTTCCTTTATTTTATTATTGTTTTTGTATTATCATAATCATGTATCATGTGTAGAATTAGGCTATTTTTAATGTATGATTTGCGCATCACTATTTCACTTCAATAAAGATGCCGGCCTGCATGCAGTTCTTGTCCTCACCATTGAAGCGTGGGGGTGCTATGCCTTAAACATCACTTTAAGTCAGACATCGGAAACGAAAAAAAAAAGCGCGCTGGACCATTTGCGCTTGAGTGGCTGAATTTCAGCGCTAACTGTTGTACCTGATTTGCAGTCAAAATGTCTAAGAGAAAACAGGGAAACCTGCTCGCAAATTTCGGTTTTATGAAGAAATCGAAGACGAATGACTCTGAGGAGCAGCAAGAGGCGAGTTCTTCGGCAGATGCGGGGTTGTGGACAACCCACACCGCTGCACCCGAAGGGACTGCTGCCGGTGAACGCCCGCCAACAGCTGGGCCCAGGGTGACCATGGACTAGCCGACAGAGGCAGGAGATGGAGTAAATAACGACAGCTCAGAGGCCGCCGATGACGGTGAATCCACCTGGTAAGCGCTAATCTGTAGGCCTATAAACTGTATTATTGTTAGCACTGTGTTGTGGGTTATTGCATTAAATGCTGCAGATTTTTATCATGATTGCGGACATTATTACATTGGCGGGCGTTACACAGCCTGGCCGATTTTTTTTTTTTTTAAAGGAAAAAAAAATAAAATAAATATGATGGTCATGTGTGTTTTGTCATTGATTGGTTTGTTGATTCGTGTTGTAGTATTTCAGAGGTTATTTTGGGCATGTTGATGCGGACTTGATCCCTTGTAGACAGGCTGACATGTTTTGGTTTTGATTTAGATTTGATTAAGATTTGATGCGTGTGTGGAGGTTGGATGTGATATGTGCTTACATGTAAGTGAGCCCCCCCGACAGCCGCGGTATAGTTCGCACACTGGTAACAAGAGAGAAAAATACACTGATAGACACTGAGTAGGTCGTATAGGTAGTTTGTATGCATGTGAGAGCACCTTCGTGTCAGTGCAATCATGTAGCTTGTGATGAACAGTAAACAAGGAGTGGAATTGATAGATGAACCCTGGCAGGCTTCACTGACTAAACGCTGGAACATTAGTGTTTGCCTGCTGTATAAATGGCGAGTGTAACTGCACTCTAGATAATAGATAATATGGAGCAGTGACTTCCATTGTTGGGTCTATTTAATTACATGTAGTGTTGTTTGTTCTAGTAGCTCAAGAAGAGACAACACTGCAGCGATTGACTGACCGTAAGTAACTGGAGGTTTCCTGCATGGTGTGAAAACTCCTGTTACTCCACAAGCAGGTCACCAGTCCAGTCCGATGTTGCTGATACAAGGAGACAGGCCGGCTTGTGTTTCTGTGTGATGTCACAAATTTATCACAGTTCACGAGTCCATCTTTCTTCGCTGCTCGCTTTTTACGCTTCACTGTCTTAAGTTGACAGTAACAGACGGATGGTTCTGAGCTGATGAAGTATGCTGCCTTCAGGTAATGCCAGTATTGCCATGTGAGCATGCATAGATGTAGGAGCATATATAAGCATATATTCATTTTGTAAGACAAGAGAAAGTATTACTATCTCACACTATTCTTATACTTGTATGTATAGAGCATGTGCAGTCTGGCCTCCCTCTCTCATCACCTGCAAAACAGCATGCAATTACTTCAATTCAAACGGAGAAGCAATGAGCGTGTGTGTGTGTGTGTGACAGAGTGGGAAGAGAAAAGACACACAAATGGCCACAAAGAACAGCAGAGAGAGCAACATAATGGAAAACCTATTATTGTTCCAGTTTTGTTCAGAGTCATTGAGCCTGACTGCGATCACTGCGGGGACAGACATGCGTCAATTCTGCTCATCAAGCCCTCGATACTCTCTGTCCCCTTCATGTGTGTGTGTGTGTGTGTGTGTGTGTGTGTGTGCGGGTGCGCATTCACGTATGTGTTTGCATAACCCACTCAGCCACGATTTCATAACCGTGTTCATCTCGGACACTGCTGCTTCCCACACAGCTGAATATTAATGGAGCCACAGGCCTGAGATGCATCTGCTTAGATTCCTCCTAAAAAAAAAAGACATTAAATGCGGTCTCATAATGCACTGAGTGGGGTGGAACAACAAGGAAAAAAAACAATCCAAGTGACCTCAAGACAAAAACATTAAGAATCAAAGCGAGAAATGTCAATGCGGTAGCGTCACTTTTTCATCCATCTTTTTGGTAACTCCTACTGGAGTTGCACCGAGTGAGGCCTTATATTTAGCTCATACTTTCTGATATACAAGCTGAAAATGTTTTTTTTTTGTTTCAGAAAATAATAAATCAAGGAATCTTTTGGTTTATTTTTAATAAGTAAAGTGAAAGTGGTGCTCAATCAGAAGTTAAAATGACCTTTTCTAGTGTTGAGTTGTCATCATCAAAAAAGGAACTTTTAACCTTACATCTCTGTAATCACTATCTTCTTGCAGCACACAAGCAATTGTATGTGTTTCTACTTTGTTTGGGCATCGGTAGAAGAAGTATTTGCATCTTTTTCTTAAGAAAAGGCAGCCAGGCCACAATTTAAACATACTTGGTTACAAGTAAACTCCAAACCTTTCTTCAGTTAAAGTATTATCAGTAAAATGCACTTTAAGTATGGAAGTAAAAGTACACAATATACACTGAAATTGGCTCTGTCAGGGTTCTATTGTATATTTTACACTACTAGAATATTATATTCCTGTATTAACATGCAAGCAGAATTTAATTTATTTTGCATGCTGCTAGGTGTTATGTCATAACATGTTTTTAAAGTCCCAATGTGCTGTAACGTATCGAGTAACTACAGCTGTCAGATAAATGCAGTGGAGTAAAAAAAGCAATACTTCCCTCTGTAATGTAGTGGAGTCGAAGTAGAGTACAGCATAAACTAATAATACAGTAAAGAGGAAGGTAAAAGTGACAGAATTATACTTTAATAAATAACTTTACACCACTGGGTTTGGGTTCTATTTAAATTGATTATGTTTGATCAAATTGATTAAACCCAAAAACCTCACTTTTTAAAAAGTATTTTTCTAAATTACCAAAATTTTCAATTGCCCATATGAACTTCTGACATATTTATGCGAACGCCTGCAGGCACAAACAACATCTCCGCCCTCGTGGGTCTGTGCCAGAATCACAGATTATACAATCAGCCCTGCAGTAGGTTACCGTGTTCCCTGGGACTGATGTACCAGCAGTTAGTCTGTGCGTTAACCAACACAAACTATTGCATTCAGGCAACGTTTTTTTTTTTTTTGCACGCTGACAAGTGACATTTGATTTTCAGCGTTTTGACCTTTTGCAACTGTGGGTTCATCAGCATGTGAACGTGGATGTAGCTGTCAGAGGCCCGGCAGTTTTCTATGAACTCATCCGCAGACTGCAGGCAAAAGAAGAAGAGGACGCCTCGCATATCTTACCTGCTGTCGATCTTATCTGTCAGCGCCTGAGGCTCCGGTGTGAACTCTTTCTGTTATGGCACATTTCTTAACACGCAATCATTTAAGAAATTGTCATTATGAGCCGGCGCACTTGCAAAAAACAGTTTTGCAGACCAATTGCTGTTGTTTCCCAAGTGGGAGGTTTTAACACCTTAAATAATACATGGATGAATCTGTGGTGCTTTTATGTCACCCCCTTTACCTCTATTTCTATCTCTGTTCTCTCTGGGCAACCAGTGTTGTCTGCCTCTGCACAGGTTAAAGCCACATTTGCTCCATTTCCTGTCCCCACGCTGTGTTGACTTGAATTAGACAATGCATGCTCTTTGAAAGCGACCCAGTGACTCATTACCGTCGGGTGAAGTAGATTGTTTTGTAGGGGTTTAAAGACGGCATCATGCTTGTTGACATCTCCTAGCGTAGCATAGCATATTTACCTCATCGGTGACGATTGCTGCGTGGGCTTGAGGCTACTGTCATGCTGTTGCCATGACATCTGGAATCCACAAAAAGACATGTTTGGTGCAAAAAGGGAGGGAGGCCTGTTGACAGCAGCACACATAGACGAGCCCACGCGCAAACGATTCAGCGACGCACAATCGGGAAGACGGACGCATGGGCACATTTTATCACCCCAGATAAAAGGGGAGATAATAATCCCATCATGAAAACACACTGAGTGATCAGAGGTCATTACGACAGGCTGCTCTCAGGTAGCCGATCTGATTGTGCTCCTACAGCAGCCGACGACAGACTGAGTGACTTCCAGTCCAACTTTGTGTCAAAACACATTCCTGCTCTGTCACTGCAGATGTTTTCTGACAACTCTCTTTTTTATTCTGTCAGTAAATATTTCATGCTGGGGGAGGATGGAAGCGTTTTGATGAGGAAAGTGTTATAAATACATCTCAATGCCCTGGAAGATGCTAAAAAATAAAGTTCCGTGCCGTAGCTTCAAGGGACCTTAAGGCAGGAAAAACAGAAGAAGGGTTACATTGACACAAGGAAAGAAAATTATGTAACTCCAAATGTATGATTTATAAATAGAAAATATACATAAAAGAGTAAACAGACTTCAAAAGAGGCCTTATATATACAGTATTCCAGTCATCTGGGATGACAGACTATATGTTTCCATGAACCCTATATTTTAATGGACTATTTGTGTAGTGTGTTCTATATTTTATGAAGCTAGCAGTCAGGAATGTAGACATCTCATGGTACAGGGTGTGTAATGAGGAGACACCCCACGTCATGGATTTTTAAACACAGACACTGTACCACTATAAAGTCAACACGAAGAACAGAATGCTCCTATTGTGAAGAATATTTTATAACGGATGATGTATTTATGATTTTACAGAGCTGATTCAACAAAGGAAGAAGTTGGATTAAAAAATACAGCAGGAAAAGCAGGAAAATTAAGCTTAACTCCTTCTTGTGACCACTTCACAAGTAAAAACAGTGTGACGGCCCTTTTTGACAACATTGTTAAAGCCCCCTGTGGATGCAGTGGGTTCGATTGACTGTTATGCAACTGCTGTCGGGCAGTTGCCATGGTAATCCGAGCCGGACCACCACCTGTGCCCCTGTTCACACCTGGCACTAACATGCAGATATGAATGCACCCAAGAAGCGTTTAGATCTGATCGCTCACACTGCATGGCTCTCTCGGCTCCATGTGGCCACATTCTTTCAGCAGCATTTACATAAACGTGTCCCGGGCCACGCTGAAGGACCACCTACGCAACTGACGTCCTCTGCTTGAGCACACCATCATACTTCAGCGAGGCAGCGACAATAAAAACAGCAGGCAAAAATGGTGATTTCTTCTTCTTCTTCTTCTTTTAACTTCCAGTGGAGCAGACACAGGACGTACATTGCTGCCTGCCGCTGGTTAAAAAAACACATTTGATCTTAGCGAATAAAAATGTTGCACATGGTGGTTTGCACTTGATAGTAGAGTCATTCCGTGTCTTGTTCATACTCCAGCAATGAATAGATGCATACATCGATCAGCCACAACATTATGACCACTGACGGGTGAAGTGAATAACATTGATCATACTGGTACTATGTGGTGTTCTGCTGGAAAACATTAGATTTTGGCATCCGTGTTGATGAGACTTAGACACCCAAATAAACATTGTCCCAGAACAAGCACACTCCCTCATGCAAATGGCAATCCCAAATGTCACTGACCTATAACCTCGCAGGAAAATGCACCCCACCACATGGCAAAAACATCAAACAATCAGGAACATCTTGAGGAACATGACAGTGGCCCAAGATGTTGATTTGACCTCCAATCTTCTTAGACCCCATTCTGATCAAGCATCAACAAGATGCAGTGGAACAAGTTTGATTGACAGAGGCCCCACTGCACAAGCCAGAGTACCCAAAGGATCCACTGCCAACGTCCTGGTGCCAGACCCCATAGGACACCCTGAGAGGTCCTCTTGTCCATGCCCAATGGTTCAGAGCATTTTTGAGCACATAAGGGGGACCAACACAATATTAGGCAGGTGCTCATAATGTTATGCCTGATTCATGTATGTAGGGTCAGGAGCAGATTGATTTTAGCATGAAGGCATTATGGAAAGATATTGAAACTTGGTACACAAGTAGATGATACTTCCATCTCTTACTATCCTAAATTTCATCAGCCTACCCATGATTCAAGATGTTTATCTGGCCATTTGGAAATTAATTACTTTTTTTTTACCTGTGTCAACTTTGATTGGGCATAACTCCCATTTCTACTAACATATGAAAGCTTTCTAAGCATTAGTAATGCGATTCAGATATTATTCTCACAATAAAACTGATCAAATAGATACTATGTATTAGAGAGATATTTTTCCAAATTTTATTCAAATCCACTTTATTTGCGATTTTTAAACAAATCATGAATTTGAGAGGTCTTAAGCAAAAAATCGAGTCTTGATTGCCAGCATTTGCTGCATTCTCTCCATTCACCAGAAACATCTGAACACCTCCTGAAACTTTAAAGACTCATAGGACATATACTTCAAGAGATATAGACATCTGAAAGTGGCATCTCGTTCAATTTCCAACTCACAAGAGATTTATTGAAAATTTCCATTGGGTGAAAAATTATTGGAATTTCAGCAAAAAAATAAAAATTGGCAAATGTCAGTTTCAGATGCCCAAGATCATTCCTACAACGTGTCAAGAGATTCTGAGATGGTCAAGCATGAATGCCAGATCACCCAAAATGCATGTTAAAGAGCCCATGCTATCATGCTTTTTTGATTTTACCTTTTCCCTTTGTAAGTTTGCAGACCTTTAGCATGCGCATAAAAGCTATAAAACAAAGCCCAACGGCAAACAGACTTATTCTTTCCCACAAAAAACATTGCTCCTTACCTGCCTGAAATGCCTCGTTTAAAGTCCACACATTGCTTCCATTACTTATTTACATCACCATGCAGTACATTTGCATGACGCCTGCCCATAAACAAAGAATGAGCCACTTTCTTGAAGTCCACCATTAGTTTCTCACCAGAGCAGCTTCTGGTAGAGCTACATGTCTCTGCCTGAACTCAGAAATATGAAGTTACAGCACTTATCCAACATTGCCTCACTCTAGTCTGGCCGGCTGCCAATCGAAGCAGACAGGGGTTTTTGGAAGGGCAGCCTGAAAGAGACAGGAGCTAAAACGTGTCAGACAGAGGGTGAAAAGAAAAATGATGTTTTTTTGAACGTTAAAGCATGTAAACCTAACCTTTTAGACCCCCAAAATAAAATTAGAAACCTGTGAATGTGCATAGCATGGACTCTTTAACACCAGATGTGAAGCTTCTGGAGTTTGCAGCCATATTACATCAGCATATTACAGGAAACAAGAAACAACTACTTATGAAGACCCCCTGCCTGTAAAGTTCTCAGATAAAAAGTGGTTTTACATCCAGATCTAAGTAGTTTGAGTCATGGTTTATGAATCTATTGCAACTCAAAATGAGAGCCTTGAAACTATCTACCTGAAATTGTGTGAAACTGATGATTACAGCATTAAACACATTTGTATTTTAAATGTCACATACTTACTAGTCTACCCTGTTGTGCTGATGTATTGCAACCGGTATGGACATGAGAGAGGAGATTCTCACTTACTGTATGTTGTTATGGCAATGAAAAGGGCTGATCATTCCATATAGACACAGTTTTTATGACAATAAACGTCAAAATAAAATGAACTCTAAGCTCAGGCTGACCTTTGTGCTCTTCCTTGGTTTTTCACCCTGTGTTGATTTCTCAGAATTTTGTCCTGCCCTGTCAAACCAAACACTGCCATGTTTATTTTAACTAGTCCTTTCGTTGAGGCATTCCTGGGGTCACAGCGCATGTTTAGCTGGGTTCACATGAAGTCGTCTTATTAATAACAAGTGTCAACCCTATTTTGACTCCCCACAAAGCTAACATTCTGTCTGCTGCGTTGAAGTTTCGATGAGAAATAAATAGTTTGCTCGTGTGGTACCGGCCTATTGTTCGACAAACCAAATACAATCAGCTGTTGTAATCAGCTGCTGTCTTGCCCAACCAGCCCTCAGACTTGCCAAGGTGCTGAGTTGTTTTGTTCCAGGGAGATTTAGCTGGTGTGATTAGAGGTAAAACCATCTAAACAAATTAAGCCAGGTAGCTGCCATGTCATCAGGTTTATTATGTCCAGCATGTGAAACCTTGAACTAGATTTTAAAAACCCTGCACCCAGCTGATAATGAATCTTTCAGCACCGAGGACAATGATCATTTATCATCTATGTTTTCCACTGAATGAAACACAGGTATGACGTAAGTTTTTACTTAAAATATGCCAACTACTTATTGCATATGAGTTATTGAAAATACTTTATTAAACTTTTTATTAAACACAAATCCTTCAACTCTGGACAAAGCAAGGGATTGCTAAATGTAGGCTGTGGTAAAAGTCAGCAAGCTAGAACAAAAAACATGTAAAAAAAAAAAAAAAAACACCACTGTGGATTCACTACCTTTGGATAATTCATAGTTTCAGCATCCCTGTGCACTGACCAAGGGACTTTGAAAGAAAAAAAAGTTAATGGCCAGGTCATGGCCTCTCAGAACACAGCGTATGAAGACTAGCACAGGATTTCTGGGTTCCATTGAGGGAAAGCATGTACAAAGAAGAGGGGCGAAGAGAGACAAAACAGACACAACACAGCTAAAAAAAAACACACACACACAACTGAAACAAAAAGATACAAGGTTAACACAAATAGACACAACAGCTACAAAGAAACACAAAACATCCACCAAAAGCCAGAAATTATCTAGAAAGAGACACAAAACAACTACAAAAAGACACAAAACAACCACAAAAAGACACAAAACAACCACAAAAAGACACAAAACAGCCACGAAAAGACACAAAACAGCTACAGAGACACATAACAACTACAAAAAAGACACAAAACAACCACAAAAAGACACAAAACAACCACAAAAAGACACATAACAGCCACGAAAAGACACAAAACAGCTACAGAGACACATAACAACTACAAAAAAGACACAAAACAACCACAAAAAGACACAAAACAACCACAAAAAGACACAGAACAGCTAAAAAAAGACACAAAACAACCACAAAAAGACATATAACAGCCACGAAAAGACACAAAACAGCTACAGAGACACATAACAACTACAAAAAAGACACAAAACAACCACAAAAAGACACACAACAACCACAATGATACAAAACAACTCCAAAAAGATGATAAACAACTGGCCTCAGTGTGACTCTGTGGATTGTTTTACACTCTGTCTCCTCGTCCCTTCACTTCCATCTTTCCTGAGGGACAAACTGATCTCTGTATCAAGCAAAGCAGCTCCAAATCAGGACAAACAGGAGACATTTATAAATTAACACTTTATTTAATTAGTTAATGGACACAACGAGACAAAAACAACTGCAAAGAGACAAATATGACTACAAAATGAGCTCAAAGTCGGACAGCGACTACTTCAAATACAACTCTGTTAATGGTGAAATTTAAAGGTGTGGTTGGCCGAGAATTTCCTGGCACAGGCTCTCCTCATACCAAACATTTCTTTTAGGCACCACTTGTTCTATAGTTGAGAGACACCCCCATTAAACTTTGGAAAGGTATGTGTGGGCGAGGGGGATTTTTATCTGACTGTCCAACTCTACTGAGTGCAGAAAAACCTAAACATAATATCCATCTCCGTAAACTCCTGCTCTGACTGCGAACAAGCTGTCCTCCAAAATGTTTATGCAACCCAGTTGTCTTTCTTTGCACAGAAAACTATGAAAATTGGGATATAACCGGTAATGACTGGGTGAATAATAAACACATGTTCTGCAAAATGGCCTTGAGTTTCCCTGATGTGTGTAGCTCATGCATTTATTTGAACTACCTTTGTTCACTATTTAAAACTATTCAATATCATTTGATGACTTGCAGCATTATATGTAAGTGGAGGTCTAAGGCCATGTATATATTTCAAAACATGGCATGTGAGTTTATAGAAAAGCATCTTAAAAAGCCTTTTAAACATTACAGCCTCCTTGTTGAAATCATGACCAGGACAGAAAGGAATAAAAAAATCTTTCAATGCAGAAGTCACTTTAATTTTCCAAACTAAAGTCACCTTTGTAGATACTAAAATGCCTTCCAGCACTGATCTGTAGGTCAGCTTTTGATGGTGCATACGTACCCAAAGAAAAAGGTAAATTTCGCTCGAATAACCTATTTTCATCAGACGTTTGACTTATGAAACTCATTCTGTCATAAAAGTACTTTATTGGAGGCTTTTGTGGGCTAATCCTCCCTTTCCTTCAGGGAACGAGACGAGGAGATGAGGGTATATGAGAAGCAAAACAGACCCAGAAAGTTCTGAAACACGACAGGAGGAGTTAGACCTAATCAGGGAATGCAAATGCCATCCTTGCACCAGCCTCGGGTGCCTCCGTGACTTTGGATGCCAAGAATGTGTGGAACTAATCCTCGGGATTTGGTATGCTTTCCCCCTCACCTTCCCGCTGCTTTAAACTCCTTTCCCCATCTCCCTTGTCTGTCTTGTTGCACCAATTTCTTCCCTCTGTCCCGACTTCTTTTTCATGTTGGCATACAGTTGGCACCCATGACCTTCTTCCATTAATCTGCTCAGTGGCTCCTGTTCACTTCTACCAATTTCCATCCATTTATATTTCCAACTATTTGATTGCGAGCCCCTTCTTGTCCTCATTTTGCTTGTCACTCACTGCGACTTTTTCCCCTGCCTCCTCACTCATTATCTCCTTCCTCTATCCCCTTCTCCCTGTGGTGACTTCACTGTAACTCCCTGCTCCACTTCCCCTTTTCCTCTTCTTCTTCTTCCTCCCTAATCCTCCCTCCTATGGTTCCACCAACACACTCTCCGGGTCCTCAAGTTCATTTGCACCTCTGCAGCTGACTCTAGCCAACCGTACGGCGGGTCACAGCTTTGACCTTGGGAGAGCAGCGCTACTATGGCAACAAGCGAAAAGGCCTGTTGAGATGTCACCTCCACCTTTAGTGGTTGGCGATCTGTCCACAACACAGAGAAGGTCATTTGAGTGGAGGATGTGGACAATGAGCGCTGCCAAATGGCAAACAGGCTCAACGAGGTTAAGCAGTTAAAGTATTTAGGCTGTTATATCACATTTTAAATCGGGGGAACTTTGCCCGAAGGTGAGGGTCAGCACAGAAACAATAAAATGTCTCGGCTGGACGGCCTCTTGCGTCAGCGGCTGACTCAGCGAGATCAAATAAGGATATCCTGCTTAAACTAGAAAACAATCTGTTTCTCTGAAGGGCCTCAAAGCTTAATTGTTTAACTGTTGAGTGTTTGGGCTATTGTGCTTCCATGTGAACAAGTTAGAGAGTGAAGCAGAGGGCACATGTAACTGAAAATGTAATAAAATGGTGATTTAAAAGGCATTATTCCTTGGGAGGAATCTATTTTTCTCGTATTACTTTTGCATCTCCCATCTACTCGGTACTTACTGGACACAATGATACCCAAGGTTACCTGGTGTCTTACACCAAAATAGATTTTATTTTCATTAACCCAAACTTATCTTCCCACCCTCGAGACGATACAAATCCTTGAACGCTCTCTTCCTCCTCCTCGTTCCTGGAAACCCTCCTTCAGTCACTTCAGTAAGTGTCTACTCTGACATTTTACAGGGCAGACTTACTGGACTGTACCTCTTGCGTCACAGAGGGCCAAATCCAGGTAGCAACAGCAGAGTTTAAGTGGCGTTACCACGGAGACTGCTGTCTGAGTCTTTGGAGATGAAAGTGGAAGATTCCATAGTGCTGCTGTCAAAGCTGCGAGGTGGATGTGGAGGTGATGGGAAACAGGAAGCATGACCGACTGACCTGGGCAACATTCATGGAATATCATCCGGGTTTTTTGAATATGTCATCCATCCCATCTTTCTTTCCAAATAGGTTTTATTTGTTTGTATTTTCTCATTATGAGTGTTGAGAGAATGGTTTCTTTGTGTAGCAAAAATGGGAGCCCTATTGAATAATTAACAGCTAGCAATCAAAGCCGATTTCAATCATTCCATACAGACCCTGACCATGCATATTATAGTATGTACTGTTTGCACAGAGCTCACATTTAGATTTTGTAAAGCCTGATTCTTTCATTTGCTAATTTAAAGTTATTAAAAACACAATTAACTTTCATTGCAAAAATGAAAAAGCAGCTCAAGCTTCCCACACTTCAGTTTGCTGTCTGGGCTGGAAACTCGAAATCTCACTGTTGCCAGGGGACACACCCGAGCATAAGAAGCGTTTTCCTTAAACGTGCATGCCTGCACTCGAAGCAGCAATCATCACATTAGCCGGGCCGCAGAGGGAGGGCAGCGCTCGCCCCGTCAGACGTGACACAAACAGACATGCACACAGTTTCCGTGAGTAAATCCGCATCATTACCACATAGTGACAACGTGAAGTTGTTCTCATGCTTCACAGACACTGTTGCACACACACAGAGGAAATATATTTTATGCATGCATGGTCCTACACTTAGCTGCCACTTAGCACACACATCGCAGCCTCCTCTTGTATGCATAGGTGCTTTCTAATACTTATTTACATGAATGCATATAAAGGCACAGACACACTGCTCACGCACCCACTTTTCTGCCCGGATACTGTATAATGATGGCTCCACTTTTGTCCCCAAGCAAAATTATTCACACATCTTTATTTTTTACGCATCCATTGTTTGCCGTTGTTCCATTTCCCCAGATGGCTACAGATTATTTTTGTCAACTCGTGCTCAAGTTCATATTTACATTTTCTCAAAGTTTTTAGTTGCACGTGCAAATAACGTTGGATGGATGCATGAAAATGTTGAAATTTTACATGCACACGTGATTAATTATTATTAAACTATGTGGTTTTGTGCGTCTGAGTTATTACAGAAACCAAAAGTAGTTTTGAGAATCTGAAAGCTCAGAAGAAAAGTGAGGGTGCTTTTTGAATTTATGATGCAAAACCTACATAAAAGTATTTGAATAATATTTCTGCTTGTTTGTCAGTTGCCCCCGCCATGCCCTACATCTGTCAACTTGTTAAGAACACCATACTTCTGTCCGGGAAGCGAGCCTACCGAAGTGGGAGAGCGGGAGTGTGTCTGCATAGTAACAAGGTCTGGCCGAGCATTGGGAATAATGGTGGGTGTGTGTGTTCTGGGTGCCACGACTGTCTGGTGCAGCGGCTGCAGTCTGCAGGGGGTCTGTTCCTCTTCACTGGGCACACAGACACTGTGTAAACAACTCCCCCGATCAGCCAATCAGACGGCACGCCGCGGTGACCACCCGTGCCCTGACAGTAACCTCACCCACTGATGACCGAGTGGATGCAAGATGCACACACACACTGGCACGCACGGACTCACACATGCGGCATGAAGTGCTAGAGGACACACAGCAGAGACATCCATGACACCATCTGACCTCATTTCAGTGTGAGTGCGTGGAAGAAGTGGGGGAGGCTGCAGACAGACATGCATTAGTGATGGAGTTGGATGTGGGGTCCAACACAACTGATATAATTGCACACACACACACATACTGTACTGTAAAGTGCATTTCACAGTGCACATCGCCCGCCTCTACCTGGGCAGCATGTGTGATGTTGTCACCTTCAGGAAATACAGCGTGAAAAACTCCAGCACAGCCTGTTAGGTTGTTTGTCCTTGTATAAGTCCTTGTTTGCTGCTGTTTTCGTTTTCACTGGAAGGGAGCCGCGATGAAATCCCTGTGCGGACCGCAGGATCCCATCGCCGCCCTCACATGTCCTTGTCTGCTGGAGCGGAGTCGGGAGGACGAGGAGAGAGTGTCCCGAGACGGACAGACAGAAAGACAAATTAATCAGTAATTAAAGAAAGTGACAAGAACATGTGGGTCTTATGGGTGCTGTTAGAGGATGTGGAGGGAGCAGATGGAGAAGCAAACCTGCTGTTGTCGAACTTTCAGCATATGTTGGTATGAAAATATAAAAAATTAAACTACTAGAACATAGATGTACACACACCGGTGGTATTTTTATGGTAAAAACACTGGCCTGTAGTTTCACTGCAGTATGAAGCAGCACAAACACGGTTTCAGTGGTGAGTGCTTCATACAGTATTTCTGCCTTGTACTTTTCCTGTACCAGTGACCTCAGCAAACTAGGCTAATGTTTGTCTTTCGGTTAATACACAACAAATAAAGCTAACTGATGATCTGTCTAAGTCATGTGAGCATTTTGGACTTAATACCACAAAGGGAATTCTGTCAGCAGCAAGTAGGTCCAGTTTTCTTAGAAAATGCATCTGCCCTGCAGAAATCTTATCTTGTCACTCTTGTTAGACTGCACAGGTACCATAAACAAAAGTGAATTCTGCAATGTAGTGTAACTTTAGGCCATGTGGTTTGCATTTAAGTTAGCTAGGATTAGTTGTGCATGTACAAATTTGCTTTTTTGGCAAAAAAAAAAAAGGTGAATTAACATTTACATCCAAAGGTCCCCCAATGCACTAGACATTACGCCGATCAGGCATAACATTATGAGCACCTGCCTAATATTGTGTTGGTCCTCCTTATGTCATCACAAATGCTCTGAACCATTGGGCATGGACAAGAGGACCTCTCAGGGTGTCCTATGGGGTCTGGCACCAGGACGTTGGCAGTGGATCCTTTGGGTACTCTGGCTTGTGCAGTGGGGCCTCTGTCAATCCAACTTGTTCCACTGCATCCTGTTGATGCTTGATTAGAATGGGGTCTAGGAAGTTTGGAGGTCAAATCAACATCTTGGGCCATTGTCATGTTCCTCAAGATGTTCCTGATTGTTTGATGTTGTTGCCATGTGTTGGGGTGCATTTTCCTGTGGGGGTAGGCCAGTGACATTTGGGATTTCCATTTGCATGAG
>OMNN01021067.1:3252-13436 GCA_900302755.1 Chromis chromis
GTCTAATTTCATAATATGTTTACTCTGATAGCAATGTAAGCACAGCAATACAATGATTTCATTATTAATAATGAAATCCAGATGTCTCTGGATCTGGAGCTCCACATCCCTGATCTGCAGCTGCTGGCCTCACCACCTGCTGTCCTGCCATCCCCACCCCAACCTCTCCTGCTATCCCCTCCCCCATCATCTTCATTCCCAGCCCAACCAGTCGAGGCAGATGGCCGCCCTCCCTGAGCCTGGTTCTGTCGGAGGTCCCCCCCCCCCATCCTAGGGGTTTTTTAGTTCCTTCCCACCGTTGCGGACTGCTTGCTTATAGGGAATCCAAAAGCGATTTTGGATTATTGGGTTTTCTGTTTCCTGTATTATTCTTCCTTATGATGTTAAGCGCTATGTGATGACATGTGTTGTAAATATGCGCTATATGAATAAAATTGAATTGAATTGAATTGAATATAGTGAAAAATACTGTTTGGTTTTCCAGCACGTAATTATAAATATGTTCACTTATAAAACTGAAATGGCTTCATAAATTGAAAATGACCACAGGCCGTGACATAAATCCACTTAAATATTTAATTAAACTTCATTTTATGTGGCAGCCTCACTGAGATTGAGATCCTTGTCAAGAAACATGCATAATTCTGCACGAACAGCACACAGATGTACAGCCAGACAACTACAATCGACAGTGAGTTAATTAAAACAGCTGCAAAAGTCAAATATACTTCTATTTTCTTCTAATCTTATGTGCATCCAATATTTATAGAAGGATCGTCAGTGATAACCCGTCACAAACTGGGCTCGGCATGTGTGATCAAGACGACAAAATATGGAAAAGATTACTGGTAATAAGAATGATGTCATTCATACACAGCTTGTCACACCAGAGTGGCCACAGTTTGTGACATAAACCCTGTTAATTATTTAATAAAACTTCATTTCATGAGGCAGTCTCATTTGGATTGAGATCTTTGTCAATAAACATTCATATTCACAAACAGCACACAGATAATCAGAAATGACAAACAAGTGATAAAAGCAAAAGTCAAGTATATTTTTTTCTAATTTTATGTATATCTAATATTTTGAGAAGCATTGTTAGTGGTAACCCCTCGCAAACTGGGCTGGGGACATGTGATAAAAGCGACAAAATATGGGTCTGATCATTGGAAACAGGACTTTTGTCTTAGTATTATTGCAGAAAAAATCACTCATGTAGGTAAAGAAATGTAAAAGTGAGTCCATCATTACAGGATATTTATGTTCACATATAAAACTGGAAATGAATTGCTTGAATTAAACTTGTGAAATATTAAAAATTATGCAAAAACAGCATCCAGACAACCACAGTTAACCACGAAGTGAAAAAAACCCCAAAGACAAACGTCAAATATATTTTTATTTTCTTCTAATCTTACGTATGTCCAGTATTCAGAGAGGTACTGGAAGTGCTAACCCCTCGTAAACTGCTTGGGATGTATGATCAAGGCAACACAATCTGGAAATTATTATTGTAAAATGTAAGAATAAAAAGTCTAAATTCTCTGATTGGGGTCAGCCCTATGTACCCACAACCCAATGGTCCCACAACCCAATGGTCCCACGGCCCTATGTTCCCACAAAAAAGTTTGAAAATTAGGCCCTATGTTCCCACATGTCTCACATTTCTAAGACCCCGTTTACACAAAGGGAAAATGCAGATGTTTCCACACGGTTTGGCCTCTCATTTACACGAAAACCCTGTTTTTATCTTAGGAATACGATTATTTCTCCCAAAAAAATCTTAGAAATGTGAGAATATAGGGCTGTGGGAACACAGGCACGCTCCCCTCTGATTCCAGCTTCTAAAATGCAAATATTTCGTAATTTTTTCACTCCTCTGTGACAGTAAACTGAATATCTTTGGGTTGTGGAAAAACAAGATATATTAGGACGTCGTCATGGACTTTGTGAAACACTGATCAACATGTTACACCATTTATAGACTGAACAACTTATCAATTAAGAAAGTAACTGATTATTCAACAATGAAAACCATTATGAGTTGCAGCCCAAGTAAAAAACACAGTTGGTACAATAATGTACAATAATGTTCACCATAAAACTGAAATCGACTGCTTCAATTAATTACTTAAGCCTCATTTAATCAGGTAACATTCAGAATCCTGCACAACCAGCATCCAGACAACCGCAAATGACAAAGAATTGATAAAACCAATTACAAAACATCAGATAATAAAGCTTTTGAAGGAGTTTAACTTGGGGGCAGATTGCAGTTAATGCTATTTAAAAGGTGCTTATTACCTGAAACTAGCACGTATGAGATGTCAGAGGATAAACGGTTATTGGATTTTACTGTATGAAGGTGTAAATGAGAGGATAGGTGTTTGGAAGCTTTATCTGTGGAGCTCATAATAACTAACAGCTTGTGTCTGTCTATGAAATACCTGATTATTAGTGTGAAAGGGATGTGTTCCTTTAGGATTAGATTGTTTATTTAGTCAGATTAGTCGGTGTGGGCTGTAAGCTCATGTAAATAGAGTTAATCTCTAATGAAACCAGTCATTCTGATAAAATGAGTCATTTATTCTCAAACCAGATGTAATTTAACTGTACATCTGGTAATAAAAGCAGATTGTCTCCAATAAAAACCGGTTACAGTGCAATTAAAGATAACCAGCTCGTTCCTCCTTCAGCTGTTTCCTCTTTAACAAAGTACAGTTGTTGGATTTAGGTGTTCTCCAAACAAAACTAACGCAGGTTTTAGTCTGTTTCGTTGCTTTGTTCTGATACCTGAAGCTGTTCAATCCCTGCGCAGTCTTTCTGCGAAGGTTGAATCCTGTAAGTAACATGATTCAGCAGGAGTCTACCTGAGTGTCATTGTGTTTCTCCAAGTCACGAACTAATAGCAGCTGTTTTAAGGTTAACTGAAGCCTCTGTAAACAGCTACCGAGCGCATTTGTTTGGAGGAAATTCAGTTTGATGGCTGCAGCGGTGCCATTTCCACTGGGGATGGAGGGATATAACACCCCTCCCTCCTCTCTTCTCAAAGTCCTATTTTGGTCCCGTCACTCTCACAGTTCCAGGCTAATTGTAGGCCACTACAGTCCCAGTTAGGGATGTCCAGATACCAGAAATACCAATACGAATTTTGGCAGGCATCGACTTTGTGCAGAAGTATGGCTCCTCGTGGCTTTCCTCGTCCCCCACAGCTGTTTGTGAGTTCAAATTTAGTCAAGTTAGAACCAAAATGGGAGATTTATGCATCTTTAAATTAAAACCAGTCGCACAAGTGAAACTATTTACTACATGGAGATCACAAGTTTGTCGATTCGAAGCTATTCATAAATCCATTAAGTTTGATCCACTGACCTTCCTAAGTAGTGACTATATCTAGATTGAGTTTCAAACTGGCATAACTTCCAGTAATTACAGTTTTGGACTGTTTTATATAATTTGTTTGATTTAAGCCTGTATACACAGAGAAATGTGTTTCTGAGCTAGCAGTATTTATACAGATAATAGAGGTAAATATTCAGTAACTGGTGCTATTTAGTCAAGCGTTTTGTAGTTTTCTGGAAATGTCATTTAAAATCTTCAAGCTATATTATTAATAAACAGCATTCATCAAATTTCAGGTCATATTCTTCATTAGCACAGCTTTTTAGCAAGCTAACGTTAGCTCTGTCAGATGGTTCAATTAGTTTGCTACACAGCAGCTGCGTGAGTTTAAACACTAGATTTAGTAACAACTAGTAATCTGGACATGAAACTACTTTGTACTGTATATGTGATTTATGATGTGTAAACTCCACATCGCCAATAAAACTACGCTTACAAACAAATGATTGAAACACTGAATCAACACATGTTAAGTTCATCTGATTGCCTTGATTATTTCTGGACACATTAATAGCAGCATCCAGTGCTCTTTTTTTATTTTTTTGCCTCTCAGGTAAGATACTTCTTTATTCTTTAATTATTTCTTCAATTCCTTTGTACCCTAGAATACCTTACTGTTAAACGTTCTGTCATGTCCCCAGGAAGCGCACAGGACCTTGTGGCGATTTTGCCATATTGGTCCAACCACATTACCAGAACCTCCACGTTTTACATGAATTTACAAACCTTGTGAACTGATCTTTTGATTTTCAGAATTGGTTCCTTTCAGTCCATCTACTTTTAGGAAAGTTAAGAAGAGATGTACGATCATTTTATTTTAGTAGGACGGAGTCTGTCGAAACATGGCAGGCATTTTCTGGAGAATGTGCAACTGAACAACAACATTGAATCAGGCACCATCTTTGGATGCAGAAACTGCTGTTGTTCTACTAAATACATCCACTGGCTGTAGTCTAAAAGGAATACCTGCGCTCACAGAGAGGAAGAACGAAAAGCTTTTCAGTTATTAGTTCTCCTCAACAGATGTTGGAAGTAAACATCCAAGATCAAATAGCAAAACAGTAAAGCTATCTGTGGTAAAGATGCAAATCCACATGGCAAGCTGTTTTAACATTTAATAACTGGGTCTGACTATGCAGAATTTAAATTATTGACATCAAAAACGTCATTTTGACAAGTTATTTTTGCACTGTGACTTTTTTTTTGTTCAAGATAACTAAGTTCATACAACTCCAAAGGACAGAGAAATCAGTTTGGACTAGTCGGAACAGTAGGTGCAGATATCTCAAACATCATCATGACTGGTATGAATTTGCATGCTTGGCATTGTTAATGCAAGGCCTCCTAATGGAGATTGGTCCAGCAAAGCATTTGAACAGCATTAGAAGAAGTAATGGCAACTGCTGTACTGGATATGAAAATACCATGAAATAGGAAGTAGTAGAGCTTCATTCATCAGAGACCTGTGGTCAAAATTTACTAGAACTTTGGCCTCAGGCTTTTACATGGTGGTAAATCGACTTGTCTTCTGCGGTTATAGTTGCAGTGCCATAGTTTGAAAAACCTGAAAAGCAAAACACCTCGACCTCTGCCTCTCTCTTGCTGTAGTTTCTGATGTAACTGCAGATATTTGAAACTTAGTTTTGCCTGAATTAGAGTGAATATAAGGGTATCTTGAACTAGAATTATAAGTAGTCAGAATTAAACTGTAGACATGTGGAATTACAACAAGTTATAATTCAATTGCATTTATTGTAGATATTTGTAATCAAAACTCTATACATGTGAATGGTCAAAGTGATGTCATTTGCCTGAGGAAAAATGTTCTTTTTGACTAGGAACAAGCAAATTATGGATATCTGCTATACATATACAGTTATAGATACACATCAATATTTATAAACTAA
Source organism: Chromis chromis (assembly GCA_900302755.1). Lineage (NCBI taxonomy): Eukaryota > Metazoa > Chordata > Actinopteri > Pomacentridae > Chromis > Chromis chromis. The sequence continues at coordinate 8,565 of OMNN01021067.1, forward strand.
ATGTTATGTAGGATTAGGGCAATAACAATAGAGATATTTGTAGCTATGGCACAACATGGTGCCATTATTATTCTGATGATTAAACACAAACATTAAGATTTATACTGATAACTTAATCCAAGATATTTATCATATGGTGAAATTTGTTCTTTTAGTTTATTACTTGCTTTGTTTGCAGTCAGTAAATAGTAACAGCTCTATGGATTAACCAACCCATTAATAAGGAGACTGTAAACTCCATTTCGATGGTGATTACACACCATGTAGTTCTTTAAATCATTATGGAGACCCTCAGTTCAACCCTCAAATCACCTCTCAAAAGTCAATTAATCAATAATAAACAAAGCCATTAGCCTTTACTAATGACTTTCTAACGATCACAGAAGACTTGATGAATTACTTTGGAGCGATAAACCTTATCCCTTTTATTGATAATTTACTAACTAGGCCTGTCTTTTCTCTCAGCTCACCCAAAACACATGAGGTTAGTTCCGGAGAAAAAGTGTGAAAAGATGTGAAAATTAATTTGTATGTGACATCTATGGTGCCTGTGCTCAGCTGTTTGGACGCCTAAAAATAGCTTTCGTCCCCATGCCGCCACGCCTTGACTTTGGGCACATCTGGATCCAGCTACCTGGTCAACAGCACAGCAGATAAAATTAAAAAGGAGAGCTCAAATCTGGATCACGAACAGAATTGCTGTCTACTGATGTGTTCACACGTGTCGTCAGACTTGAGCCTTTGAGCTGACGTTCATCCCACGCAATACGTCTTCATGCACCACATCCTGCTGCCAGATCTGCTTTTCAGCGCTTGTATAACCATCAGTGAAACGGACCATCTTGTATGCAGTAACCTCCGGTGGTTCTGATAGTAAATTTATGAGGGGAGCTCTTTTCCGCTTTTAGAAACAAAAGTCCCATTCTTTTACCTGCAGTGTTGCATGACTAACTATTGGAACATCTGTACGGCTTGGACAGTCGTAAAACTCTCCCAGTTAAATCACTGATATGAAAAATTAAGAACTGTGTCGAAAATATTGTACATACTGTGTCAGGTAGAAGCCTGTGTACATGTTTGGTTTGAAATTCTGTTGTGGAAAAAGAAAGAGAAAGCTGTGTTGAGAACTGAAAACACAATCTGCAGATCACATCAATTCATTTTTAATTACTGGGTCAGCTGTGAGTGAATTAAGCGACTATCGCCATGAAGCGTTTTGAATTTGCAGCCACACTGATCCTTGCTTTTGACTGACCTGTTTTTCATGGCAGCAGCACCTTAGGCTCATGTTTAATGTAGTGTCTAGACTCGTCCTCATGCCAAAATTATGGATAAAACATGATTTCTCATATTTCAGCAGCTATGGTGTCGCAACTGAAACAAAAAAGAAATTCCCAAAAAACTAAAATGGACCGTGTCTGATTGGTTTTCTATTGTTGACTCTGACACCTGAATTAGTTTGTCCCATCTTTATTTTCTTGAAACAAAGAATAGAAACGTGTTTCTGTGTTTAGTAACATTAAAGATATTTAAAGAAAAACTGAACTGGAAATATAGAATTGTGAAAATCTCACCAGCAGCCCCTCACACTTTAAAACTCTTAACTGTTCACTAATGTTCAATCACAGCTTAGCAGCTGTAACATAGCCTTGGACGTTTTAACGTGATATTTAAGCACTAATAAGAACAATGTCCTCTATCTAAAGCCTTTGGATTGTTGAGTTTTAATTTTTATAATTTTCAAAAAATCCAAAAACCGTCAGCAAAATTTTAAAGAAAGCCTTTAAAGACTATTGAACATTCAAGGACTGGACTAATACACACACGCTCTATCTACTCATGTTTTTATATCTTGTTTAAATTGCACTATTTATTTTGAAATTTGGATTCGGGAAACGTTATCTCGTTTCATAATAAGCTGTACACTGTTGTTGAAATGACTTATTAAATGAATTAAACCTTTTTGAACCTTTGAACCTTTAAATTAGGCTTGTTTGCTTCAATGTTAACTGCTAATGCTAGCATGCTAACTAGCTTACTACTACTAATTGAAACAACCTTTCTTCCCTAGCCAAGAGTTAGAATATCATTCATACTGAAATGATAAAATTTTCTGTAGTTTTACGCTAAGTTGGCAAAATAAGTGTGCCTTTTCGGACTATAACATGTCTGTGTGAAAGCCAACTGTAGCTACTTTAGCAGAGATTAGGCTAATATTAGCAGCTTTGTCCTGCTGTTTATTGGTTTTCGACAAGCTCACACTTAAATCTTTTCTTTTTGTGAAAACGATGTATACTGAGGAAACAAACAATAAATGTAACCACTGCAGTGCCTTTTTAAACTCCTTTTTTATTTATAATATTGTACCAGAATAATAGTGCTGTTGTTTTACACATCCTCAATGTGGATCATCAACTGCTGAGGATGCTAACATTACACTGGGGATGTGTAACTTTTTTAAACTGTTGGCAAACCAACTCCCTACTTAGCATTAGCTAGCTAGCTGGAGGCACTAAAATCAATGGTCAGTAGCAAAAAATGAGAAGCCTGCTGTGTGAAATGAAGGACTAATTGTTTGGTTACCATGAATTTTGAGTGGTGCCTATGTTCTTACCACAAACTGCATATTGGGCCAGATTTTTAAAGCTTGACATGTAGTATCAAGGCTAGTAACTAACTCTACTAGTTACTATTTTCGTAACCGAATGTTCCTGCCTTTACTCTTGAATCTTGGAGTGCCACTCCTGCTATCTCTCATCACTTTGACAAGATGGAGCCAGAACTTTTAATTTTATTTCTTAATTTTATCATATATTGGAGGAAATTGAGATGACACAATACATACATTTAAAAGTGGCTTCCAAAGTTATACTAGTGTAGTCCCTCATGTTCTCAATAATCCAACCGTCACTGGCACACAACATATCTTGAGATAAGTTGCGCAGTGAAGAATCCACATTGGCAATTAAAGGAGCCTTCGAAATGCGACAGCCTTCGTCGTGCTGCTGTGTCTTCGAATGCAGTCTTAGAAGGATGCAGTCCCTGAATTGTGGCATTATATTTGCAAAGCCTTTCTAAAATATTTGGGATTCCAACATTAAACAAGTTTCACCTATATAGTTTTCTTTTATTCTCTAGTTTACGACACCTACATTATCCAGGTATTCATAATCATCTTGAAGAACTCTTTTTCTTCTATTTGTAGATCCATGTGTTTGTAAGTCCACATAGTGGGAATCTGATTTCTTTTGATAGTTACTTTTGACTATCTCACATAAAACTAGCCACACTGGGTTGGAAATATTTGGTGCAGGTAGTGTAAATTGTTTTTTGTAGGGCCTCTTTGCTGAAAGCTGCCTGCTGCAGTTAAATGAAGCTATAAAAGACATTTAGAATTAACCAAAAAGGTAAAGCTGTTGATTGTGGAGCCAAAACAATATGCTGAAAGATGCTACAATGGTCTCTAGAGCTGGAGAGGAACTATAGTTGGATGATAACTATCTATGTGTGCATCGCTACGAGATGCATCTTTCACATGTGGTTATCATCAGTATAAAAATATCAACTATTCAATTAAATTCAGGTGCTGTGAGAGTTAGCAGCACTAGGGCCTATTATATTGGCTTTTATTGGTCATTTACTTTTCAGTCCCACATTACAAACATCCTCTCAGCGGGCCTGTGTTGTAATATTTTAATTCACAGATATTCAGTATTAGGGAAAAACAGATGTTACATGAATGGCAGCTCTATGCACAAAGCAGATCCAGTACATTGTTCTTCCTCGGGCCCGCTGAAACAAGATGAAACAGACAAATGTTATCCAACGCTGTGGCCTCATCCAGCACATTCCTGCTATATTGTGAGCACTTGGTAGACTGAGCTGTGTGTTGCCATGGAAACCAGCGCTGCTCAAGCTCATAATATTCCCCCGTGAATGGATAGCAGAACGGCTTGAACACAGCCATTTGTTCCAGTGGTAGAAACACTGATGGTGGCTTAGGCACAGTAAAGGAAATCTGCTCTGATCTCAGGTCAGTCCACAGCACAGCCGGGGGGACAGGAAGAAGAAGCTTTAATGTGACAGCCACAACAGAGCGATCACGTAACAGTGTTCTGCTGTGTTTAGTTTCTTTACACTGTGGTGTCTGGATCAGCTCCACATGCACAATAAACATGGAGCAGCACAGCACTGGGACCATGCAGTGGTAATATGTCCCCCTCAATATTTACAGCATATGCATTTGTTAAAAAAAAACAGCATAAAATTAGCAGCATTAAAAAATGATATAATGTCACTAATAGATGCAATAATGCCTGAGATAGTGGTGGGTTTTTGTCTTCAGCACCGGGTCTTTCTTTTAATCCTCAAAATATGAATTATGAGCTTGTACAACCACTGAATCTATTGTGGAAAATATAATTAGATCCATATGTATTCCATAGGGACTTTAATGATAACAGTAGATCAATTAATTACCGTAAACAATATATTCATCGATACTGCAGAAGATTAGGGATGTGCTTGTCAGAAAATATATTGTAGATTAGTTGTAGTGGTTGTGCCAATAGGTGACGCTTCTTACTGTTTATTACTGTAGCGACCCAAGGAGCCACAATGACAAAGTCTTCTGTGACATTTAATGCCTCCCAGCCAGATCACCAGGTATTCTAAACATCTGTTAGGATTGTGGTCCTGCAGGCCAATGGAACATATAGCCAAGCCATATACGTGTCTGTTAATAAACATTATTATATCATCATATAGAGTTATATTCACTTTACTCCGTTTGTGTTAGGGGATAATCTATTACTGACTGATAATTCTGCTGACATCCCTGATGTTCCGTTATATTTTGTATTGTCACCAGGT
>OMNN01021071.1:3402-20485 GCA_900302755.1 Chromis chromis
CATCCTTTCAGCTCAGTACTTTAATGTCCATTTTTTGCAGATGACACAACTTTATATATGACCAGAGACTAGTTTAAAATGCAAAAAAAGAGATTTTTTTATCGACCTCTAACTTGATGATTCATATTGAACATCTAAACCAAAGAATAAAAGTTAAAGCAGGATTCTTGTATAGAATTAAAGGCTGTTTGATTTTTAAACTGTAAAACCATTGTGCAGTCAACTTTAATATCTGATTTTCATTATTGTGATATACTGTACTGTCATGCTGCACCATCACTATTGGGATCTATATCAAATTCTGATATTTATATTACTCTTAATTAGTTAGTCTATATAAAATCTCCATATTTTGCTAGAATCTTTGCCCAGTTAGTACATCACAATGATTTTACATTTAATCAAACTGATGACTCTGTTGTGTACAAGTTTATTATGTTCAGTCTAATTCTTTGTACCTTGATGTCTCGGTGGACGATCTGGTTCTCATGCAGGTACCGCAGCCCCTCCAGGATCTGTCTGGTGTAGAAGATGATCGTCGCCTCCTTCAGAGGACCCCATTTGGACCGCAGCAACGCAGACAGGCTTCCTGGAGAAAGGAGACAAGGAGTGTCCAAAACCTATCATGAAATGGGAAGACGACCAAGCAGTTAGAGAGACCGCCCGGCAACCGAGAGGTCACAAGCATCGATCTCTGACTATTTGCCCATCATGAGCCTTAAGTTGCACTTAGCTGAGAACACCAACCTACTTTCAGGGCAACAAGTAATTCAGACAGAATATCTGTTTCATGCTGATGATGTTAGTCATTTTCTGAATTTCTAATTAACCTTGACTAAATGTCTTTTATACAACTCCCAGAATAAATACAATCTCTTTCTCTGTTTTGTACAAACGCACCTCCAGGCACTTGTTCCATGAAGATCTTGATGTATCCGTTCTCAGAAACAGAACCCAAATACTGAACAATGTTCCTGTGCTTTAGGTACTTGTGTAGGGCGATCTCTTCATGAAGGGGCTGGGAGTACCTGATTCACAGGACGGAAAACAGACACAAAGAAAAGACAAACTGCATTTGGTTCATTTGACTTAGTCTGCTAATAACGCATATTCTATTTCAGCTGTTCCTACTTCACATTCATGTTATTTTACATTTATTAACACAGGATATAACATTAGCATATTGTCATAAGTTACTCTGCTGCAAAACAAATGAAAAATAGGTTGAAAGATCATTACGACAATGTCTAGGATTGTTTATGTTAATTTTACCTGTGTTTCTACAGTTCTGTGATTTAAATATGTCATGGGACTGTTTCCTTAAGAGGAGTCATAGCTGTCTTGGTGGCCAGATTTCTGCATGCGCCATATTCCTTCTATGATTTCTTAATGATGGATTTAACTGAATTCTAAGGGATATTCAGTGACTTGGATTTTTCTTGTCTCCATCCCCTGACTTATGCTTTTTAAAAACATATTTATGGAGTTGCTTGGAGTGTTGTTTTGTCTTCATTGTGTATTCATAGCTAGGAGTACTGATTCTCCAGTAGTTGGACCTTAGAGATACATTATTTTTTATTAAAATTAATTGAGATTGTGTGAAATCTAGCAATAACTGGTTGCATGTGTGTTGAAATAGATGAGTCATTTTGGAGGGAGTGAATAGTTATGCAATCACAAATTTTACATTTTATATTCATAATTAATTATTAAAAAGGAGTCGGCTGGGATAGGCTCCAGCTCCCCCGCGACCCTGCAGAGGATTAAGCAGTGTACAGATAATGGATGGATGGATGGAGGCTCTGTATGGTGTACATCCAATTCTGTCTTAGTGTAATGACCATATAGATTTAATAAAGAGCTTGAACAAGCTGATACAGTCAGTCAGTGAGGAAACAGATGATCTGAACAATCGTGGGGTTACTTAAGGGGAAACATAAGGCAGCATTTGTGTACACACCGAGATACAAAAGTTAAAAGACTATTAATGTTGACAGAAATTCTAGAGCATGAGTTCAACCCAGAACACTTTGGCAGAGAATCAGTTGTTGTCTGTCAGCTATGGATTTATTAAGAGAGCTGGATACGGTGCCACTACTGAGCCTTGCTGCCAATTTGTCCCAGTTGTCATTCAAAGCATTGTAACAAAAATCTCCTGTGGCCCAAAAAGCATTTGTCGCAGAGATCACTTTCATACAAGAGATGTTTGTACAACTGTTGACATGAAACCTCCAGCTACAAACAAGGTCTGGTTTTTCTATTATGAATTTTTAATCAGTAAAGATTTCATATTTTTATAATCTCCCCAGAGTCTAGAAAAGTGAGTTTTATATTTTTTCTGAAGCGACGGTTGAAAAAAGCTTAAAATAAATCTCGACTAGAGTTCACCAGAAGGCATGTGGGAGACTCTGAAGTCAACTGGAAGAAGCTTGTTTTTGAGCTTTCTGAACATCAGACTAGATGCTATGTGCAAATCATCACAAACACACCATCCCCTCTGTAAAACAAATGGCTATAAATACTAGCTTGTAACTCCTTCAGAGGAGTCATAGGTGTCTTGGTGGCCTCATTCACTTGTCTCTTTCTTGCACAGTCACTCAGCTTTTCTCTTTCCATTATTATTATTTTTTTAATCAATAATGTTTTCATATTTGTATAATCTTCCCAGAGTCTAGAAAAGTGAGTTATATATTTTTGTAGAAGGCAAAGCCACTGTTGAAAGAAGCTCATATGAAATCTTGACTAGAGTTCACCAGAAAGCATGTGTGAGACTCTGAAGTCAACTGGAAGAAGATTCTTTGGTCTGAAAAATTGAGCTTTTAGGCCACCAGACTAGACTATGTTTGTCGGACACCAAACACTGCACATCATCACAAATAAACCATCCCTTTCGTGAAGCTTGTAACTCCTTTGGAGGACTCATAGGGGTCTTGGTGGCCTCAATCACTAGTCTTGTTAAGCTGTACCAAAAACATACTGAACCTTGACCATAAACCCAGGTGTATACCAAACCTACCTGCTGTCTCTTTCAGGGATCTCTTTGATGGCGATTCGGACCTGGTTGCTGAGGTCTCTCCCAGCATACACCACTCCATAAGTGCCCCGACCCAAGACCACCCTGTCCCCTGTCTCATTGGTGTCATACTCGTACTGTAACAGACAAGTACATACAGAAAGATCAAATCAAATGCACATATCTAAAGGTATTTAAAGTAAGATAATGTACTTGCAAACAAGCTAGAGCTGTAATGTCGATTGGTTGGTTCTGACCAATCGTGTGTCTTATTTTCATCAGGAAAAAAGCATTATATCAATAGCCGTACATTAATCCAGTCTTGTTGTTGGGGGAAGGAACATACTACCTTTGTACACCCCTGCCTTTTCACAACTTTTACGAATCACCCGACCTAATGAAAACTGCTAGGAACTCATTTAGACCTAGCAGTCTAACCAATTGAGTGGTTGAAGTGTAGGTTCGATTTCAGTCGCCCAACATTTTCTTTTGTTCCCTACAGCCCTAAAACAAGCCTAAAACACCAACCTCCAGCGTATCCCCATCACCTTCCCCCTCCAGCTCCACAGAATTCCCCGTCCCATCAGATATCATCTCTTTGACCATGGAGCAGAACCTGAAACACACCACCAGTTGCAGTTATTTCCAGTTCATGGCCTCCAGGTCACAATCGCACAGGCGTACTGTCCAAACACAATCACGGACAAACACACACACACACCTACACAGACACATCTAGAGGTGTGTGTCCTCACCGACCGCACTGCTCCTCAGTGGAGAAGTAGATCTGGAAGTCGTCTGAGTTATCGTGGACGTAGAGGAAGCAGCAGCGCTCGTCGAACTTACTGATGCTGCAGAGAGAATGACCGAAATCTTAGATTAAATCACGCAGAATTTAAAAAAAAAAACAGCTACCTCATCTTCATGTAATAAAATTTATTTTTGTCTTTAACATTAAAATGAAGCATAATTTTACTTTTTCAGTGGTTTTATATGTTTTTTTAACTGCATGATGTCCAAGACGCCTCTTCAGATTACACTGTTTATCCATACCTGATGCCTTTGATTGACATTGCAGTGAAGTTCCACTCGTGGATCCCTTTCTGTAATGAAAGTAATATATTCAATCAGACTCAAATTATTAGGACTCATTCACAGCCTCTTCTGATAATGGTAAAGCAACAGAAGAAGGTAGTCACTTTAGTCATCCAACCATTTAGCTATAATATTTTAATTTATGCAGTTCTAAGTAGTAAAAAGTATATGTTCACATAAAATCTATGTGATATAATGTATGATCAGTATTTGTTTAGATGTCTCTAGCCCTCTGCAACTGTGGCTAGGCTAACCATAGCCATTTTAGCTAAGGCGAGCTCTCATATAAGCTTTGTTGCATTGACAATCATATCAAACTACTTTACAATCAGACGTTTCACAAGCATTTAACCCAAACAAAAGACAAGAATAAATCAAACACTTTTTTGATTTCAATCAAATTTGCTTGCACTATAAAGTCAGTAAAGATATAAATGAAATGTATATTTACATATGCATTTAACCTGCATACTCTAATTTTAATAATGAATAAGCAACTGAAGGAGGCAGCACATGGGTTATATGTTCCCTCTGGTTAAGGAAGGTCAGGTTTTTGTCCAACTTTAATGCAAATTTACATAAATGCGTACTGTTGAATGATCATTATTGGTTGCAGAGCCGGCTGGCCCATTAGGCAATATAGGCAAATGCTAGGCGCTGTGGCCTCCAGGGGGCGCCACAAAGTCTGGAAAAAAATCACCTTCAATATAATTATATTAAAACTATTTATTACTGTTAACTCTTAAAATGGAAAAGCTCACATTGATTCAAATGTAAATCAATGCCCAATTAATGTTACTACAAAACAACGCTGTTCGATTTCTTTTGTAAGCATATGTAAATCGCCGATGGAGGGGGGCGCCATATAAAATCTCGCCTAGGGCGCCACATTGGGTAGGGCCAGCTCTGATTGGTTGATGCTTATAGAGCATTTTCAGGGCAATTTCGTCTAATGGTCATAGTAGGAAAAAAGAATCTTGATGGCTGTAAATGCACTTAGTGACAGTTATCAATGGTAAAATGCAATGAGAGAGCATTAAGTAGATAAGAAGGCGATGCTCTGACCGTTTCAGCAGGAGAAACATGCCAGATTGAGACATTCTTCTCTTCAGCTTCGTTGTTAATTGACACGTAGGAGGGCTGGTAAACTTTGGTCGGCTCCAGAATCAACACCTGTAAATAAAACACAGTCATCTCAGCATACGTGTGTGTTAATATCTCAAAATGCATGTTTGGATGAATATGTGTGTTTGTACTGGAAACCGCAGTCTGTTGGTGGTTCCCTGTGTGGCCTCTACGATGATGTCCATCCAGAAGTCGAGTCTCTCTCGCTGGGGAGAATGTTCCACCATCTGCTTCTTAAACCTTTGGATCAGCTGCAAGTTCTGCACCACTGACCGCAGATACCTGGAAGACATTAAACAAAAACCATATTCAAATCAATGAGATGGATAAGCATCACAGTACCCCTGTACATGCACTCAATTTCCCTAAAAAGTGGTGGTTATAATGTAGATTTTCGCTTAGGATTACTGAAATAAATGGGATCAAGTACAAATTCTGGATGTTTTGAAAGACATTTGGATAGCCAACCATTACGTGGACCTCCTTTTACTTCTCCAATGATCAACTGGTTAATTTGGAGATGCAAAATCTAACTGGATAAAACACAGCTATCTGTAATAAACATGTAGAATTTATTGATGGGCATTATTCTGCAGAAATGAGCTAGTTTAAAACATGAAAGTACCTTATTTTTGGACCACAAACACTTTATTCATACTGATAACAAATGTACTGATATGATCTTTTAACTACAAAAGCACAATTAATTCACATAAGCAAAAAATGTAGACTTTATTTCATAAGATACATTTAATCAGGTAGCTCCATCACTCCTCTCCTCATAATTAGCATATCTTTTCTCATAATTATGACATCCAGATCTTCATCTAATTATAAGATAATGAGTCATAATTATAAGTCAAGGACCCCATGTTATTTTTTTGTCTGTGAATGTGATGCACTAATGTACAAACTAGCACTGACAACTTTTTTTTCTTCATGTGATGTCTTTACCAGAGTGGTGGCTTCAGTTTGAAGAGTTTCTCAGCAGCCTGAGTAGCTTTAGGGATGTCGCTAGCCAGCATGCTGACAGTGAAGAACTGGCCAATGTCCCAGTAGTTATTCATTTTCTCCAGGGAACCTTTGCGACCCAGCAGGCTGTTCAACCTCACACCTATAAAGATAAGATTATCAGGAAAGAGAAGATAAACGCTGTGTCCAAACATGCTTCTGCTTTTGTGTGTGTGGGACTGCTGATAGCTGTAAAGTTTGAGGTTTTTGTAAACTATTTGGCCTGAAAAATGAACTTATTTCACTCATTTTTGATTTTCTAAAACAGACAAAACTTTTGCACAAACTAATAAAGCAGATGCAGTGAGTATCCTGCAGCATTTAAAAGCAAATTGCATGTTGAAAATGCACAAATCTGATGTTTTCAGCAGGTTTCCTCCTGGCTTAAAAGTCCATTAAAATCGAAGGTGAGGTAAGGTCACCTATTTTTCTCAGCTCCATGGAGCTCTCAAACTGCTGGCCAGCAACTATGAGGAGGACGGCCAGGTTGATACCAGAGTAGAGAGTTGGCTGCAGCTCAAAGCCCTTCCTGTACCTGCAGATCGGAAGAAAAAACACAGATGAATACACGATGGGAAATAACTTTAGTTTCATTTATCCTTGAGTGTGCTCTCACCACTGTATGGCGTTGTCTCGGTTTTTAGTGTCTTTGCAGTCCGAGTCAAGGAAAATGTCCTTGTAGATTCGTCCACAGAGGCAGAACATGTCCGGTGCAGGATGTTCGCAGGACTGCAACACCTGCAGCATCACTCCGAGAGCCTGCTCCCTGTCTCCAGGACTGTTCCTCCTGCACACGTACAGATGTATATTCAATGTGAAATACTGATGGTGGTGTTAAACTACTTGGTGGAATTATGCCTGACAACATTACAGTGTTGTGGTTCTCGCTGTACATACAGATACATATGATGCTCTATAGAAGTGACAAAGTTGAATACTAGTTTTGGAAATTTTCCATTGTGGCAGCAAATTGTGTAGTTACAGTCCCTAGTTCACAATTAAATGTATTTCTGGTGTGCTAGTGTCCTGGTTTAGCCACTGTTAATCATGGTATACCATAAAATCCATTTTGATGTGAACTTTGACCAAATATGTAACTGCTAGTCACTGTTCGCTGGCGTTCTATGGTGGAACAAAAATAATAAACTCCTTTTTGTATCCGTAAAGTTTATCTGAAGCTATCTTTTAAAGGTTGTCCTTAAAATAAAGCCACTGGGTCAAAAAAATAAATGCAAAAGGAATGAAAGCATGAATGTCAGCACTGCGTTTGAAGAGGCAAACAAGCTAAGTAGGTTTTTGTGTTATAAAAAGAAAGAAAGAAAGTCAACAGAGCATGTCTCAGGTCCCCTAAGTCCTTCGCCCATAAAGGATGTTAATTCTATTTTAGCTAAGGGTTTGGAAGAATCCAGCTGCTTCGTACCGGTTGAGGGCGAAGGCGTAGTGGAACTGGATCATGGGTTGGGTCGCCAGATCACAAGTCGGCAGCATCTCTAGAGTCTGAACCAGCTTCACCATAGCATCATAGTCCTGGTGGTCAGATAAAAACAAGGGGTAGCCTGACATTGTTAACTTTATGAGGATGCATGTTCCACAAGAATATGATGCTGGTATCATTTCTGCTAATGTTTCTCCAAATCAAGAGCATGTTTTCTGTGCTTGTACCTGAATATCTCTGTAGGAAAACAGCAGGTTCATGACAATGTCCTGAGTTAAGACCTCTGTGTTGTCGATTCGGAGTTTGATCCGGGAAAGCTCCTTGGCCAGCTCCTCTCCCTGGTATTTCTCTCGGGCCTTCCTGATGTCGTTGAGCAGGGTGTCCTTAAAGGAAGCACTGCAGAGAAGAAAATAAAGAAAATTTAGTGGGAGAAGGAGGTAGATTGAGGTCATTTTGATGATGATGAGAGGTCAAGTGGTAAATAAATGTGAGGAAAGTGATGAAAGAATAAGAGAATAATGGCAATTTGGACTTCAGTGAAGCTCATTTTCTTTTCAGAACTCAATATTCAAAACAAAAATCCCACCTCATGAGGCTAAAGCACTGCCACAGAATAGCCACTTGTGGTACAACATGCACTGAAATAGACAGTTTTTCAGAATCTCAAAGAGCAGGAAAAGAGTCTATTAAGGTTAATTCAACTTTCAAAATCAACTGTGGACTCTCAGAACTTCAAATTCTTATAATATAATATACTGTTATACCGTTTCCCAAAGTAGGAACTCCAAATTCAGAAAAAAAGCACCACTCAGAGCATCTTTCAAAGTTCATTACGGTTCAAAATGCTTGACTTGAAAACTTCAAACCTCCAAACTAATAAAAGTACAATGGAAAAGCTCTTGAAGTTGAAACTCAGATGCTCTTAAGTCACTCATGGCAGCATCGTAAGAAGTGAACATTAGGCTACTAGGCTGCATCAGTAAATAAAAATTACATAATCTATATGGAATATATGACAATAATGGGATTTAGTAGACTACTGTCTGTCATATTATCCATTTTATTGACATGTGGGCTCTGTAATATTGCTAATATTCACGTTACCTGCTGCAAAAAGATACATTTTTCTTACGTTCTATGCTATGCTGATGATACTCAACTCTACCTGAATCCAAAATGCAGCCAGAATAACAGTCTTTAGCTGCTAAATGAGATTTAAAGTTTATATATGATATGTGATTCATAAATCAAATGACACTAAGGCTTAAGTGGCATTAGTACTTTTACTTAAGTAAATAATGTGAATGCTTAACTAGGTCCCAGTTTTAAAGAAAATAAAACTCACAATCCTGAGCACCACGACTGTAATATTTTGAGAGATAAAATAAAAGCAGGATTTTCTTCTGTACTTGTGTGTGACTGCGTTTTTGTTTCCATCTCACCAGGATGTTACGTGGATGTCCTTCAGCAGGCTGGTGAAACGGTCGGTCAACGGGACGCACAGCGGCCCCAGCAGGTTGTCCCAGCTGGGCTGCATGTACTCGCTGGCCCTGCGCTGGGCATCGCTCTCACAGCACATATACTCATGGTTAGGAGTCACTATGTAGGGGATGAAGTAGTAGTTACCACTGGACGCCTGGAAGGATGGAGAGGATGCAGATTAGTGTTTAAAGAAAGAAAGAACTCTGTTTGCAGGTGATTTTAAACTGCAGATGTACTACAGTTATATATCAGATGAACACACAATGCCAGATATTGATGCCAGGTGTTAAAGGCGACAGGAAAAACAAGAAGGATGCAGAGAGTGGGGATTAGGGAGGGATTAATGAGGAGGATCAGTGCACCACAGAGATTCTCTGACAGCATCATGACAACATCAGCAAAGGTTAGCAGGAATAATAAGCCTCACGTGGCCGTTAAACATCCAGAACAGCAGGAACTTATGCACACAAATATACTCTGCAACTTTTATCACTCCATCTAGCTCTGTGTTTTCAGTTGTTCTGCAGTTTATTCTTTTTGTTCACTCCTTTTTGGTATCTACCAATCATACTAGGTGCATGACGATTAAGTTACATTAAATGGTAAACAGATAAATGCATTAATGCTTCTTGTTCCCTTCACTTCTTCTTCTAATATTTAACATACATGAATACAAATTGCTGCTAATTCTTAATTCAACGGGTGAAATGATTAATTCTACAATCAGTCTATTGGCCAATCAATGAGAAGTTTGGTAAACATTAACTTGAAAGTTAGATAAGCTGAGGAATGATGATATGTGTTGCTTTTTCTGTCATTGAATTAATTTATAAAACAAAAATGTCATCTGTTATTTCCATGCATTTTAAAGTACGACAAAAACGGAGAAATCAGTGGTGCAGGTTTAGGAAAAACTGAGCTTCAGATCTTTGTCTCCCTAAACCATCTGTACTGAAACAAACTAAGTAAAGCAGCATATTACAACGCAAAAGTACATTAAACTTTGCACCGCTTAGCATCAGTGCATCTTCTGTGGCACTTTTCTTGTCATTGCTGCAAGGCTGCATGTTGACAAACTGGGATAAAGCCAATTTCTCCAACCCCATTCATCACAGACCATTAGACAATATTCATTATCACAAAATTTGAATCAGAAATAACTGATTTCCTAATAAATCCTGTTTTTGTAGCTGCTAAATACATGGATATGGTTACCAGTGCATCTTTAACTGCATCTGTTAGTTAATGTACTGTGGGATTTATGGGCTTTTGCACTAAAATTAAATGAATGTTGCAGCAAAAAATGTCACTATAATTGATTAGGTTGAAGCCAGACAGCTAAACAGTGAGCTGAAACTCACTAGAAAGCTTATTTCACATTGTTTTCACATTATGACACCCACTTTAAAACACAATGCTACTCATTGCTGAAGATTGGATGGTTGACAATACCTAATCTTGTGGTCACAAAGCTGCCAATATATGCTCTATTTTAGCTATAAATTATCGCACAATGCAGCTAAAGTTGAGATAAATATGATGAACAGGTGAGCTGCAACATGTCTGAAGCTCTTTTATCCGTCTTTGGCTTCACGAGTTGTACGTTGTTAGGGGATTTAATGTGTTAATCACACAACCAGCATCCCATGGGAGGGTCATTGTTTTCCAGCCTCACCTCCCTGTTTGTTTGTTTTTTAGTATTAGTAGGAACTCTCCCAGCATGCTCTGGTGCAAGCCTGGTACCTACTTTATTGAGCAATCCAGAGCCTCTGTATTCAGGAGGCAACTGAACCCATGGAAAGCCTAACGCTGGAGGACGAGCGGCCTTCTCCACAAACACACATGTACACAAATGGAAAGCACACAAACTGGACATTAAACATCAGTTTTTCTGAAAAGTAACTGCTTAAAAAGCCAAGTTTCTATTTCGGGATGCATGTTTTACCACATGTGAGCCTATGTATATGTAAGAGAGAGAGAGAGAGAGGGAGAGCATGTCGATGTGCATTCACTGCATGCTTTTCTGCATAGGACAAACGCCACTTGTCACGAATATTATTCCGGGAATAGATGGAGATAGTGTGCACGCATAAACCACTGTGAAATGCACACACACGTAGAAACTTACTGTGTTTTTCTGCGCCACCATGTCCTGCACGGAGAGAAAACAAAGAGCACGTGAGAATGTGTTTAAGGGGTTGCATGGCAGAGCGACAAACTGTATCCCTGCTTGCTTTAAACAGCCTCACAGCACCGCACAATCACACACTAGTCTGGAAATAACTTTGCGGATCACTTTGTTCTAAGGAGGCACGGAGGAATGGCATCCGTGAACTCTGATTACACTGCAGGGGGGTGTGCGGGTACCTTCAGTGACTGGGCAGTGTCGGGGTCGGTGTCGTGGTACAGGATAACGTTGTTGGCCATGTCGAAGCTCTCCCTCACGCCCAGATGGTAAAACAGGGAGGGCTGCCGAAACACATCACTCATGTCCACAACCGCGATGTCTGGAAGGAGGAAGTGAGGGTGATGACAGTGTAGAAATGTGCCTCGAAGCACACATTTTAACAGACAAAAACAGTTTACAGAAGTGAAACCTGAACTAGGATTCAAGTTCATATTGAAATCCGTCTGCTTTTGAGCATTTGGAAACTCCTCGCTTGCCTCTTTTTTGGTCTAATGGAGGTCTAACATCAAAACACTGCATTAATAAATGCATCTTTGCAAGCTCCTCAAATCCAAAATATGAAAACATCAAGATGCACAGGAATCCTCCAGTTTCCTGCAGCAATACAAGTCCCTTTTTCTCCACTGCAATTTTAAAAACAAAAGAATTCTTCCTCTGAGCTGCTAGTTTTTTTTATGAATTGCGAAATACAACAAACAACGTCAGCATAAACGCCTCCAGCACACAAAATGATGATGCGTAGCCAGAACAAGAGTGCGAAACAAGAACGGGCAGACAAGAAGAACCACATTTTTACATTGCAAGGGTGCATGAATGAAACATCTCTGGTTGAGTTCTGTTCAATGTGCAGCAATAAAAAAGCTAGAAATGAATATTTTCCAAACAGAACAACACACAACAGGTCAAGACAGAACAGGAAATCAGGATTACTATTTAAATTTCTGTCATATTTTAACTTTCCCAAATATAAAACTGTAATTTGAGTCAATGAGAAGCATCTAAAGCCATGCCAGTGGATCTCAAGGCTGCATTTACCTACAATTCAAGCTAAATGCTAATTGAAGCATTTATTCTGATGTTGAGCTATGTTTTCCATTTTCACCATCATGGATTAACATGATAACATCAACAATGACTCTGTGGTTCTGTCATGGTCTATGAGAAACCTTGAATGTGACAAGATCAAGGTCAGATAAGGTTTAACTCTCAGATGTTTTCCTTGGCTTCATTTACCTTTACTGGAACAGCAGTACCAGCAGGGCCAGTGTGTTTGTGTAACTAAATTTGTGTCGTCTGCAGCAGAGGTGTGGACAACATCATGGCCCAGTATTAATAGCTGGCAATTCAAAGCTTTCAAGAGCAGCTCTGGTTTCACTACAGATATAAAACCGGTCTGCTTTTCATGGCAAATACAGAATCCAATTACTGAAAACTAGCAAAGAAACAGAGAACACTGTTTTATTCTGGGCAAATAAAGGCTTTGAGGTCACATAGGGTCACATTGTTCTAGGTAGTATTACTGGAAGTCGTTACGTCATCAATATCAACAGCAGTAAGCAAATAAATACAGATTATAAATTCAAAGAATTATAATTATAGTTATACAGGTACGAAAGTCTCCCCATGCTTTCCCTGAAACAGAACTGACTGAACCTTCGGATCATAGTCAAATCATTTTTGTGCTGATGTGCGCTCATGAAAAGTGAGCTGTTTACATTCTCTGTCCCCGCAGCGAGGCCCAAATTCGTTAATTGGCGTATACGGCAGGTGCAGATTTTATGCTCCTTTATGTACGTTCTGCCGGCGACTGATCTCTGTGGTCACTTGGAGACTGTGCCAGTTAATTTTTTCTTAATTAATCAAGTTAAATAATGAAGATTACAGCATGTTTTTTTGGTATCTGGTTGCTTCGGTTGCGTCTGCCAGCTATGGGTGCAGCTGTTTCAATTACACGGGGAGTGCCAGTCTGTGCTCTACTTCCACCCCCCCCACCCCAATTTGGTTTTTCTTTTTTTGCTCAGTATTTTATCTTTAATGTTAATTACATCTAAAATAAAGGATGGTAAAAGTTGCCTATAGTTTTTTGAAAAACTTTCAGAGCCTAATTGCCCACTCACACACACACAAACGCTCCAAAAACATCAGATTTAGAATTAGATGATGAATATTTACACCGATCAGCCACAACATTCTGACCACTGTCAGGTGAAGTGAATAACATTGATCATATTGGTACTATGTGGTGTTCTGCTGGAGAACCTGGGATTTTGGCATCTGTGTTGATGAGACTTAGACACCCAAATAAACATTGTCCCAGAACAAGCACACTCCCTCATGCAAATGGAAATCCCAAATGTCACTGGCCTACCCCTGCAGGCAAAAACATCAACCAATCAGGAACATCGTGAGGAACATGACAATCGCCCAAGATGTTGATTTGACCTCCAAACTTCCTAGACCCCATTTTGATCAAGCATCAACAGGATGCAGTGGAACAAGTTGGATTGACAGAGGCCCCACTGCACAAGCCAGAGTACCCAAAGGATCCACTGCCAACGTCCTGGTGCCAGACCCCATAGGACACTCTGAGAGGTCCTCTTGTCCATGGTTCAGAGCATTTTTCACCACATAAGGGGAACCAACACAATATTAGCCAGGTGGTCATAATGTTATGCCTGACCAGTGTAAATAACAATTAATTTCTCTTTTTTACACATAATATACTTAAAAAAAACAACCTTAAAACTGCATCTACTCCTTCTCCTTCATTGAAAAATTCCCACCACACTTAAAGCATGACTGGTTTCCTAACTACGGTAACTGTGATGCCACCAAATCATTCAAGTGAAACGAGCAAAGCACATTTGTTAATGCAGGAAGTCTTTAAACTTCTGAGTCATCTTTGGAAATACGACAAGACAGGCTGAAAGAACTGACTGAACAGCTGAACTTTAGACAGGATAAAGAAAGAAAATAGCGTTGCAGTCACCAGTCAGGCATGTTGACGCTGTCAGTGAGGTGACCAGAACAACACGGCCCTCACTGACCAGCAGAACACTGAGATGAATGCTGTAATACAGACATTCCTCTCGGACTGCTCATCCGTGGAGTCACTGCGACGCTCATTCTCCAAATTCATGCTCACACAGAGGATGAATGCTTCCCATGTCGAGACACATTTGCAGCTGTGGGCCAATAAATTGGTGGCAAAACTTGACACAATAACAAGTGATTTCCGCTTTTTGCCTCAGCATTCCTGGCCCATCACAGCATGCCACCAATAAGAAGTGATGGGAATTAGTGTGCACAGTGTCTCCTTCCTTTTCTTTCCTCCTTGTCCTTGTTTGGACAAAAGTCTCACTGCTAGCAAAAGAAGTGGGCTGTTTTTTTTTCTTCTCTCAAGTGATGTAAGAGCAGTGGTTGAACATTTGCAAAGTCATGCCCCACCTGCTGCAAGGCCAAATCACTGAGAAAGAATGACAGGATTGTCTAATAAGGCTCTCATACCACCCTTGCTTTTTATTTCTTCATGCCAAACCTTAATGTGCTCGTTCAACCATGCGCACGGATGGCATATTGACTGAATGAGAGGAGTGTGTGTGTGTGTGTGTGTTTGTGTGTGTCCATCGAGGTCTCTGTGAGTGTGTGTGTGTGTGTCAGATAGCATTAGGCTTCCTATGATTAATCCCCTGCCCTTGTGCTGAGCTGGGGAATTCTGCCGATTCATCACAGCTGGCCCGGCGGGGCCAGAACGAATCACACGGGGACGCGAGGAGAATGACCACTCACTGAGCAACACACAGGAGGGCTGCCAAGATTCCTGCTGCCGCTCAGCACACACACACACACACATCCTTTCCGCTTGCTTCTCCTTTTGTTGTCTTCAGTTTCCTGATCACTCCTCATCCACCCTCTCTTTTTAGGGAATTCTAGTGTGCTCACTCTTACAGTATCTCTCCTCTCCTTCCCTCCCCCATCCTCCTCATCATCCACCTCCTCCCTTTTCTTCTTCTACTGCACAAATCAAAGCTTTGAGGTGTGCTGGCATTACTTTAAAAAAAAAAAACTCAAAACATGAGGCCAACACACACACACACAAATTGCCAGCCATCTGTGCGCAGTGCCAACTATTTGAAATCCATTTCAGGATACAGAGCAAAGAGAATTCAAGGGAGGTGATGTGACGAGAGCTAATTTAAGAAAAAAGAAAAGGAATTGTAGACTCAAAAGTGAGTGTGTGTGTTTGAGAGAGAGTGCTGACCTACCTGTGGGTCCATGTCCGTCCTTGCTGGAAAAGTTGCCCATTCTGCGGTAATAGGGTTTGGGCCAGTGATGCGGCCCTGCAGGTGCTTGTTGCACTTTCACTCAGCCAAACCAAAGTGGCAGAGTGGAGGTGACCTACACACACACACACAGAAAGAGAGAGAGAGAGAGAGAGAGAGCGCATCCAGTAAAATGATGGCTGTAGAGTCATGTAGTGTTACACAGCTGAGCATTAATGCAGTGACTACAGCAATAAACAGCACCAACCTCCCTTACAACTGGACCTAACTCATGCTGCTCATTTGAATGGTAAGAAAATCAGTGTTTTTACATAGAGAGGTTAATGGGATCAGGAGCAGGACAGAGCAGTGTGACCACATGAGACAAACAAAGCTGATGGCATGATTTGGAGAAATGCGCCAAAAAACAGCCCAGAAGCAACAATCCGCACCATCAGGAACAATTAAAGCTGCCAGTAAAACAAATTACTCTTAATGAAACATAACATTATTGTTCTGAAGCCAAACATTTGCGCCATAGACGCGCAATCCAAACTTTTCAGCCCCCGAAGCGCTATTGTCAAGATTGTGTCGTAAAGCAATAACCTTTCATCCATCACGTTAAAAGTCACACCTTCAATTTAAAAAGCCAACAAAAGTGGATACCAACCTTTGAAAGCGGATGAATAATCCCAGATCCCGCAGTTGAGCGTTTGTTGAACTCTTCTTGTTCTTCTTCTTCTCCTCCACGCTGTACTTTCTCCTCCAGGCGCACCGCCTCGCTGCGTCCTCACTGAGCAGAGGCGATGGCGCAACGAAAGAAACCCAAAAGCTACTGAGCAAAGTTTAAACCAAGCGACATTTTGCTCTTGTTAGGAAAGACGAAGCGTGGTTTTTATCCGCACAACAAAGAGAGAGAAACCAACTCTGACCACGGATGACCGCTGGCTGGATGTGCGCTGGATGTGTCCACTGGAGGGCACAGTTCGGCTGCGTGAGGACAAACCTGTTGCCTCTGGTGGAGGGTGGCACTTCCTCACTTAGCTTCATTATGACCCACTGACCTACTGTACCACACAGCTCCTGGTTGGACAATTCTTTTCACATACTTAGAAGTTTTTACTGAATAAAATGTATTTAAACTTTCCCACTGAAAGTTTTCCACATTCCTAATTGTAAATTTAAAGATGATTGCAGTGAGAGCTTTACAATAATGATCTATTATAATAATAATAATCTAACCTTTATTGATCCCCTTGGGGAAATTCCTTCTCTGCATTGGACCCAGCCTATTCAAAGTTAACCTTAACTATACATACTAGGAGCAGTGGGCTGCCACGGTGCAGCACCCGGGGAGCAGTCAGGGGTTAAGGGCCTTGCTCAAGGGCCCACAGTGGTGGTGACTGGGACAAGTGGTCGCTCTCACTTTCCCACCTCAACCTCTTTCCAGTCCCGGGGCTCAAACCAGCGAC
>OMNN01021083.1:3539-15368 GCA_900302755.1 Chromis chromis
GCGGGCCTCCCTCTCGGCCGCCTCCCGCTCCTCCGCCTCCCGCTTGCAGTAGGAGTAGCGGTGGTTCATGTGCTGCGAGTAGGAGCCCGAGTGGGAGAACCTCTTCCCGCACTTGTCGCACTGGTAGGGTTTCTCCCCCGAGTGCAGCCTGGAGTGCTCGATGAGATGGTGTTTGTGTTTGAAGGCCTTCTTGCAGATCTGGCACTGGTGCGGCCTCTTGCCTGCGGAGACACAAAAGCACAGGAGCGGGGCGGACGTGAGTGTCGGGCCTCGCAAAAAAAACAAAACATCCTGCAGCTACAACAAATCACACAATGTCAGATAGAGAAAGCAAAAAGGAAAAAACTGGATGGCATGGAGTAAAAATGACATCACGGAGCATTAAATCCAACTTTGACTTACGACTTAAGGCCTATTTGTTTATTCAAATTGCGAGCGCGATGAGAAAGTGCGCTCGCATTCGTGGGCCTACATTATGGAAATTCCCTCCCGTGGTTGAAGCATGGAGAAACTCGACCGCAACTACTTATTTTGGGCCCGCGTGCCACGCCGATGAATGCAACATAAATAAACTACGGCAAAGCAAACAAACGGGAGGAGGCGCGACAAAAGGAGTAAACAAATCCGGAGATGAGACTGGAGGGGGGAGAGGAGGAGCGCCCAGGGGTTGCCCCTGCTTATCTCCGATTCGAGTTCATGGAGGTGGTATTCGCTCTTTGGGCTGGGGCTCCTACCCAATGTGACGGGACGCTTCGGATGCCAAGGCAGAAATGAGAAACCCAAGCTGGCCACAAGGGCAGGGTGAGATAGTTTTATGACACAGGGCCATAAACTGTCTGGCTAAATAAACGTCCTACTTCTTGTAATGTGGCTTTTTTTCCCTTTTTTTTCTCGGGGTTTCTCCTCAGACCTTAAGTTACCTGCATTCTTTTTTACGAGCCACCACTACTAAGAAGCCTTCAAACATCTAATTTTGGCTTCCAGACATCGCCGCTGCTCACCACGTGTGGAAATATGGCCGCCTGCCTTTGCACAAATCACATGACTCCCCTTCTCCTCTGACACTGCAGCCAGCAGGCTTTCAAGCTGCACTTCTGCTCCAACATCTGGCTACTTCACTTCTACACTCGCCGTACGATTGCTAAAAACAAACACACGGGCGACGCGAACATGAAAGCGCCGTTGCGGAGATAATTTTTTTTATTTTTAAAAGAGTTCACTGTTCTAACGGTGCACCCTCCCTCCCTTTTATGTCCGACCAGATAACATAAAGGCTGCATAAAGCGTACCGAGCGCTCCGCTACAGATAGTGGATAAAATAAATGATGCAACCTAGTGAAAGAGGATCTCTGTATAATAACTATAATGAAAGACTTGTTATCGGCGCTGTGAAGCTTCTGAGCGCCGCTGATGTGATCTATCGCCAATAATGGGGGCCGATAAAGGCATTAGGGGGCCTTTTTTCTGGCTTTCTATATCTAGGTGAATTGATGTGTGTCTTTTAAGATAGCAAAAATGGTTAATGCAGCAAGGATATGATTGCAAAAAATAAAGAGCACAATCATCCCTCCCTCGTCCTGCCTACCTGCTTTAATTAGAAAATACAAAAAGAACACACAAAAGCTGCTTTTAAACACATCAAAAGTTTTCATTTCCTGTCAATGAAGAAGCAAGTTAAGGGTAAAACAGAGAAGGAAAGGAGGAAGGGAAAAAGGGGGTAACATAAAATATTTATATTCATACTGATAGGATTTGGCAACACAAACATTTAAAACATAAAAAAGAAGCATGGGGTTTAAAATAAGGGTCTAGAACAGTATATACCTGTGTGTTCATATTTGTGTCTTAGAAGGGAACTGCTCTTCTGGAATGTTTTGTCGCACAAGTCACACGCGTACATACCACTTTCGGTCTTCTTAATCTTCTTCCGCGACAGACAGGAGTCGGGGTCTGTCATGTCGTCCAGCCCTGACATGTAATCTGGTGTACCGTCGAGCAGGTCCCCCTTTTGGAAAACACAAACGAAAAGAAAACAAAAAAAAGAGAGAGAGAGAGAGAGAAAACAAAAAGCAATAATGAATTTGGTGTGTTCTTACTAAATGTAAGCATTAGCAATACGAGCTAACACAGCCAAAGTCACATTTATGTGCGATTATTTGGTGGTTTAATGGAATTAAGGTTCAAAAACATTGCAAGAAACTAAATATTTACAATAATAATAAAAAAACATCACTCTAATGTGTTAGAGTTGGAGTTCTGCATCCATTTTGGAGCATTCGATTCAGAGCTAGCTTAGCGGAAAAGCTAACATTAACCTATTTTAGTTTGAGATCCAATTCATTTACTTTCTCTTTTTAGCAAAGAGTTTGCAGTTTATTTTGTCTCGAAAGCTATAATGTCCTGATTTCACTTTAATATCAAGTTACTTATTGCTAAGTTAAACAAAAAGACATTCATGCTCATGTGCTAATTGCTAACAATTGCTAATTTCAGGGAGAACCAAAATGTAAAACATACCAAACGAAGAGCAAAAACATTGCGAGAAACAAATATTTAATAAAATTATCACTTTAATGTGTTGTAGTTAGAGTTTTCCACCCTTTAGAAATTGTAGTTTTAGCTTAAGCTAGCTTAGCGAGAAGGCTAATAAGCCATTATTATTAGCTAGATGCAGTTTCTTTAAATATTTCAGTAAATAATGATTGGTTTAGAGTGTTTTTGTCTATAAAACCACATGATCTTTTAATATTAATTTAAGTTATTGTCGCGAAGTTGAACAAGGAGACATCTGGGCTCATGTGCTAATTGCTAACAAGTGCTACTTTGAAGGAGCACCAAAATGCAAAACACAGCTCTGAAGGTAAATTCTTAAAAACACAAAATATTGTAGGAGTTAAAACTATATGTGCATAATAATGTGCCTGCAAATGAAGTGCAAAACAATACAAATAATATTATAAAAACATTTTTTTCAGTGTTGGAGGTGGAGTTGTCCCTCCATTTAGCAGTTGTAGTTTTAACATAAGCTAGCTTGTTGGAAAAGCTAATATGCTATTGCTGTTGACCTCATTTGAGATGCTGTTTATTTACACTGTTTTAGTAAACTGTTTAATTTGTCAATAAAGCAACCATCATGTCTTAAAATAACTTTAGTGTGAAGTTATTTGTTGAACAAGAGGACATCTGTGCTAATGGGCTAATTGCTAACATCCTACTTTGATTGAGCCTCAAAATGCAAAACGCAGCTCGGAGGGTAAATTCTTAAAAACACAAAATATTGTAGGAGTTAAAACTATATTGTGCAATGTGTGTAACAATGTGCCTGCAAATGAAATGCAAAACAATACAAATATTATTATAAATATAATTTTTAAAAGTGTTTTAAAAGGAGGTGGAGTTGTCCCTCCATTTAGGAGCTGTAGTGTTAGCATGAGCTAGCTTGTTGGAAAAGCTAATATGCTATTGTTGTTGACCTCATTTGAGATGCAGTTTATTTACACTGTTTTAATAAACTGTTTAATTTGTCAATAAAGCAACCATCATGTCTTAAAATCACTTTAGTGTGAAGTTATTTGTTGAACAAGAGGATATCTGTGCTAATGGGCTAATTGCTAACATCCCAAAATGCAAAACGCAGCTCGGAGGGTAAATTGTTCAGAACAGAGTAAATATCTTATTATGCACTGTTCAAAAGCAGTTTTTTAGCTGCTGTCAGGTACTAAAAAGCTCTTTGTGTCAGCATTAGTCTCCGTATAAAGCTGTAAACTGAAGCGCTCCTTCCAAACAATCACACAACGCTCCGTGTTCTCATGCATTTTTGATTCCCGGCACACAGCGGCGTTTATTTCTTATAAAACTTTCAGCCACGGCGTAATATCGCCCATCTATAACCGACAGGCTCCTCATTATGAAACACAGCCGTAATGGTGTATTCAGTGTGGTCTAATTTCGCGTTAATTCTGCACATTCCTTTAAAAAATTCTCTTTTATGATGGAAGATTAGTCTTAAATATGAATTGATGGAGAACAATATTACAACATTAGAGAAGACACAGTGAACCATTCTGGAAATTGCAAGCTCATATAATGATTAAAATCAGAAGGTGCACCTTAATGGCCAATATTGAGCCACCAAAGCTTTCTTTAATGAATATGTGTGTGATAATGCGAGGACAGCGCTGCACTGTGTTTTAAGAAGGGACCACTATCACTCTGCAATCAATTTGAACTAAACGCCTGTAGCTGTATTTTTAAAATCTAATTTAATAACTTAGAATAGGAAACATTATTAATACTTTTTTTCATCAAAATGGTTCCCTCTATGTTAAACAGCCTTCAGCATTCACTGGTAATGAACATGGAGACTGTGCATTATTAATCCACATGTAGGAGCTCATTTTGGCTTTGGCGCTCTTTAAAATGCAGCAAAGTTGCGATGGGAAATTTCAGAGAAGTGCACAGCTCCGGGGCTCACCTTTGTCATTTTTACAAAGGCCTTTCACCCATATTTAATAACAAAATATGTGAGTTCAGGCCAGCTCTGGAAGGGGGACTGGAGAACGGGAGCGCTAATGTATTCCACACACATCAGCGGGGTGAAATTTACAGTGGAGAGTGGGAACAATTACTGGGATTCAATTTTGGGGCCAATTCGGGTCCTGTCCAGCCACTTGAACCTGATGCTGTTTGATATGTTTTTGAGGGTAAGAATTAAACACTAACATCCCAAAAATCCGCCTCTATTGGAGGCTCATTAAGAAAGTGAATGAACCCCCCTGACACCGCTAATGACACCTCACTTCCTCGTGTTTATCTCCATTGCCGGTTCGGTCTACCTCAGGTGAGCGCTTCTCTCCGCTGATTCTCAAGTTTTTTAATTAGTGCAGAAATGAGTTCAGATCATTTTAGAGAATCTGCCTGGAGGCTTTTTTTGCAAAACCACAGGTGGCTTATTTACCTGGAAACCTGGTTTCCGCTGGTACTTTCTCCTCTGCTGCATCTCGGCAAAGGTAGCTGCCCCTGCTGCGTAAGTGTAGGCCATGTGTGGTAGGAAGCCCATTTGATCCATGCCCGGGTAGGGCCTAAGACCTGGTATGCTGGCCTGCATCGGGGGCATGAATGTGGCCGGTGGGAAAGCGCTCTGAGGTGGAAGTGACGTGTACAGGGGTTTGGCAGCGAAGGGGTTAATGCCGAAGATGGGGCTAGTGCTTTTTTCTAGGCTTCCGTTGTTGGTAGCGCCTGAGAAATCCTTCTTGAGATAGGCCAAGTTCAAAGGCTCTTCGAAGTGCTCTCGGGGAGAGGGGATGCTGTTGTGGTCGATGGTAATGCTGTTGACTTTAGGTCTGCTTTTGACAGTCAGTGCATGCTTGGGTTCCTTCATGAGTCTCGGCAGAGACAGGTCCAGCGGCTCGGCCTGCAGGTCTTCTGAAGTCAAGCTGTTTGGAGTGTAGGAGCTGCTGTGAGAGTTTTTGGAAGATGTGGAGGACAGATTTAGCGGGGAGGGGGTGTTGCTGCGGGAGTGGTCCAACTTTTCACCTGCCGGTTTGGCGTTGCCGCTGAACTGGTGGTTTTTCAAATGTCTGAGCGAGTTGTCACAGTTGTTCACGTTGTTGTGGAGCTCTGCTATGGAGGGGGACGTGATGCGGTCAGTAGGCTTGAGTAGAGACACAGGTGACCTAGCTGCCAAAGAGTCTTTTGGTGGAGTGTGGTGGTTATTTGTTCCGACAACCATATCCGCGTTGTTCCTGTGCTCTAGTGGTGGGGTTCTGGTAGCGCCGTACTCGTACATCTTCCGCTGCTCGAACCACTCCTTGACGAATTCCTGAGGAAGGCCAACTGCTATGGAAATCTTGAGCAGCTCCTCCGAGTTGGGCTCCATGTTCATGGCGAAATATGCCTTCAACACAGACATGTGGTCCCTGTAGGGGTGAAGGGGCCCAGTGAGTCCCTTCTCAGACAACATGGAGGAGGGTAAGTGGGTGTTCTTCTCCATGAATATCCCTGGTTTGTTGGGCATCAGATTCTCACTGGGCTGCAGCACGGCTTTGATCTCCTCGTTCATTTTACACAGGTAGCGTTCATGTTGATGCAAAGGTATTGGCCCGGGGAAGGTTTCTTTGCAATATTGGCAAGCATAAGGTGTAAACATGTTTTCCTGCACCTTCTCATCCACACCTCCTTCAAGCATGTGGTTGGATTTCTCTCGTTTGATATTGCTAATCTGTCTCTTTGAGTCTGTCGTCAAGCTCTGGAGGCAGGCTTTGGCTTCGTTCACTTTTTCTAACGTGTAGTCGATGATGCTTTTGGTGGCGCCGTTGTGATTGACGAGTGGAAGACCGACCTGATGCCCCCCTGCCGAAGCCAGCGCCTGCTTCTGCTCTTCAACCTGGGATCCCAGCTCCTTCATGTAGGCCTTGAGCTTGGAGAGCTCCTCCGGCTTGCAGTCCATTTTCTGCCTGCACACAGTGTTGTCCACGATCTGGAGGACCTTCTGCACCTCGCTCAGGTTGTTCCCCAGGTGAGCCGGGTAGCCCAGGAGCTGCGACTCGAGCCCGGCCATCCCCAGATGCTGCAAGGGGCTCTGGGCGGTGGAGTTGTGGTGGACCCCCAGTGGGCTGTTCCCCCCCACTCCGTTCATGAACGGTCCGGGAGCGCCGAATCCGTGAGACGCCATCATCAGCTTGTAGTCGTTGAAGTCCAGCGGCTCGGTCTTGATGTTCAGGTGGTTGTTGTGGTCGGCCATGCCCAGCGGCTTGCCGTTCTCCAGCTTCTGTCGCAGCTGGGTGATGGCGGTGTTGGTGGGGGAGGCGGAGGCAGAGGTGGGGGAGGAGCCCGTCTTCATGTTGGTGCGCATCCTGCCGTTGACGGCAATCAGGCCGATGCACTTTTTGCTGCTTATGTGGGAGCTGTAGGAGCCGGAGTGGGAGAAACGCTTCTTGCAGTTGGGGCACTCGTATGGTTTTTCACCTGAAACAAAGAATATACAGATAATGTTTAAGTAAGACAATCAATGTTGACATTTCACCAACAACAGAAGCAAATGTGGCTCGTTTGAGATGCTAAGCTAATAAACTGGACTACGTAGTGTTGCCAGGAACAAAACCAGTTGCTAAAAAAGCTTAAAAAAAAATAGAAAAGAAGAAGAAACCAATGAAACTGAAAAAGAAAAATGGATGCAAGTCTTTAGGGATTGTTTTCAACTGAGAAGTTGTCGTTACTCTTTCATGTCAGCTGGTATCGGCCATGTTTGATGAAGACAGCGAAAGAAGCTCATTAACTATTTGACTAAAAAGCCAAAAACCACCTCAAGTGAGCGTAACAAACTTTTTATTTTTTTAGCAAAATTGGGGAAGTTTTTATTCCGATTTTCTCTGATGCATTGCTTCAAAATTAGCATACGGCTAATGTAAATATATTTCTGGGAACAGCTAACTAATTAAATGCAGCTTTTACATAAAGACAATTTGAAAGTGTTTTGCATCAGGCAGAGGAAAGCTTCAGGAAAACGTTTCATAAAATAAATGAAAGCAAAATGAAATAATATAATAATAAATGCAGCAAAGAGTTATTTATGTTTGTGTTAGCAGACAGATTTATACAGTATATGAAGAACCTGTTGTTATTCTTATAGAAAATTATTTCTGTTTATTCAGGAGAAACAATCTCTGCCTCGTTTAGTTTGATGAAAGTGAAATTAAATTAGCGATATGACTCATTTCTATGTAAATACTGCGCTTGGCACCTGGAATGCTGTTTTAACACGGCGTCCGTTACCAGTAGGGAGGAGTCCAAAATACACCAAAAAGGAATTTCTTGGAGATTCACAGTGTTCTTAAATCACCGCTATGAATATTCAAAGAGCGGGGCAGCGTTCCTCCTGCTACTCACCGCTATGAATCCGGAGGTGTTCCTTCAGATGGTGCTTGTATTTGAAGGCCTTGCCACACTCGGTGCATTTGAACTTGCGGTTGCCGGCCGCTTGGTTGAGCAGTTGGTGCTGTGAGAGAGACAGAAAGAGAAAGAGAGAGAGAGAGAGAGAGAGAGAGGAAGATTCGCATTGAGAAAAAAATAAATGTGCACAAACATCGCGGGGGTGAGAGTTCAGTAAATAACAAAACAAGCCAAATGGCTCCTGTCGCCAACGAAGCATCTTGGCTTTCTGCTCCCACCTCCGTCGAGCGACTACAAGCAGCGGCAGCGATAACACAGAGAATCACATACCTTTTAATTTCCTGGCTCCTCAGCCAAAGGAGGGCTGCCTTTAGAATTTGGCAGCCCAGAAAATAGAATAAATGAAAAGAGTCTTTTTATTAGAGCGTTTCCCCTTCATTAGAGCCGCCGATCTGATCTACTTTTCATTAATTTGGGGCCTAATCAGTCCAAAATGTATTCACAATCATCTCCTCCGCCCTGCATACCTGGATCCACCCGTCTGGATTAGACAGTAATTAGTTCTGTTCGCTAAAACCTTCAAATGTCTCTTTAATAATCATTTTCTGACCTTGATGTGCTCCTCAAAAGGTAAACACTGCTTTTGCAATTCAAACATTCTCCCCTAAAAAGTCAGGATAATAGTTTCCAGCGCGGCTCGTCGCTCGCAGAACAATTAATTCCGAGTGGGAGGTGGGGGATGTTGGTAAATTAAGGGAGAAAACATTTTCTGCGAGCTCGCTGGGGGGAAAGGAGGCTCAGCGGCTTCCCTCCTCCCAGTTCAGCCTTGACAAATGCTGGGGTGTGTGCTGACTCTACCCACATTCCTGGGGAGACAGATGGTGGCGCGCAGGACACTGGGAGGACTGGGAGGAATTGTTCAAACAGCCCCAACCTTCAAAGATCAAGCGGGGAGAGTGGAGGCCCCCGCCAAGCGCCGGAGAGGGACCCCACCGCTCGTATGTTGCTGAGTTGCATAAACAAACAGCAACAGCTGCTTCTCCGCCGCCTCCCCCTTACCTCCCCCCTGAGGATCCCCTGCCCGGTAAAGTTTAGTCTTTGCCACCGCTGCTAATAAGACACAATTGCTGCGCGGCTCCTAATTGTGAATGGCACCGGCGAAACGCTCTGCTTCGTGGCTTGTTGTGGGCGGAGACCCGACTGGATTGGACTGGATGTTTGCATATGTATAACCTCTAATTAGTCATATTTCAGCTAATTGGTTAAGAGGAGGAGGAGTATTAACGCTTGTAAACATACGAGACAGAACAGCTCGGCACATGTTTACCTACCAGGACCTTATTCTTTATGTTAATCTGACGACGGCGGTGGCTTGTTGTTAATTATATATTTTAAGCACCTCGGGAAGTAAGACGTCACCTCGTCCGCGGAGGTTTAAACAATCCGGCTCGTTTACAAAGCGACACAAGCCGTGAATAGGAGTCGCCAGGCCATTGACTGGACTCCGGAGGGGAGCAGCACCGGCATTGTAATACGAGGATTGGGACGGGCGGCTCAGTCGGCCGGCCCATCTGCTCACGTTTACACCCAGCTGGTAGATCAGGTGAAAGTGCTGGCTGCTGACATCTGATCAAATCAGCCACAGTCTGAGCCTGTCATCCTCGCTTCAGAGAGCACAACACAACACCCACGACCTGGGACTGAACACCGCAAAGCATCAGGGTACATGATATCATCTGTTATTGGCTGAGCGGCTGGCTTCTCTTTTTATAGCTCGACTTACATTACAAGGTTTTTCTAAGCGGAGGAAGTTAAAGGAGCTGTGCTGTGTGGCGAAAAACACTTTATGATTTCTGAGCAGAGAATTAATATCTGAATCTTTTTTTTTCAACAATTTCTCCACTTGTAATCATCCTTCCAAGCACAAATACCATCTACTTTAAAATTTACAGCTCCAATTTTAGCTCGCTGAGAACTTATAATTATCCCCCGACGTGCCAAAACTCTGAAAGCGTGCAATTTTTTTCCAGCCACAATCTATCTCGGCTCCGCATCTTCAACTTAAAGCTGACAGGCGAGTTAAACGCCCGGAACTGCTGGATGTGTTTTCACCTCGCAGGACTTTAAGGTGATTCATGCTAACTGCCAAGCGGACTCACATTATATTTCAGGACGTATAGGATATAAATCGCTGGGGAAAAAATTCAAGTATACACAGATGTTTATGCAGTGCATGAAATTAGAAGCGGAGGGAAGGGGAGGGGAGGGGTTTTTGATGGAGTACCGCGACTGCAGGCTGCACCCGAAGAACATTAAAGGCCAGGAGTGAAGTGAAGTTAAGGAGCTGATAAAAATTTCCAAATTGGAAATTAACACAATCATTCGATCGTGAACACGAGACTGGAAAATCATATCAGGGAGGGCCATCAAAAAACCATTTAGGGCCTCAATTAAAGTTATTACCATTAAAGGATCTGCATCTTCAAAATGCCATGAAAAATTAATAATGATTGCCAATCAGAAAAAATGATCTCTCTTCTCTGAGGGATCGGAGCACATTAGGAAAGGGGACGAAACAAGGAGGGGGGGACGGGATGTGTGAAAAAAGAAGCTGAAAATCCTCCTCACCTGATCCCTCGCAGGCTTGTGTGTGGCCATATGCCGCTCGAGCTGGGTGCGGTAGGCGAACGTGTAGTTGCACAGGGGGCAGGCAAAGTTCTCCTCGTTCTTCTCATGGCGGTACTTGATGTGCTCCTTCAGCGATGTCAAACGCTTGTAGCCCCGGTCGCAGTAGGGGCAGGTCAACAGTTGGGCGAAGGCATCTGGCGTTCCAGGTGGCAGGTCTGCACGGGAGACAGCGGGGAAGGGGAAGGGGGAGGAAGGGGAAAGCGGGCCAAAAGGTCAGCGAATCAATGGCAGCTAACGGGCGGGCTGCCCAGAGTGGTATGGGAGTTATCTGTGCAATCTGCTCCACATGAGAGCAGCAGTGTCGGGCTGGCATCCTCCTCCTCCTCCTCCTCCTCCTCCGACCAGCCTCTTCCCCGACCAGCAAATGATACTGTACGTACAGAATCATGGAGCTGCTGACACACACATAACTCCACCATACCTTTGTAATTGCTTTAAACGGGCTTTTTAATGCGCTGACACATTCATCATGTCTGCAGCGTGAATCATGTTCGTAACCCACCCCCCCCATCCTGCACTTTTCTTTCCCCTCGGGGAGCTTCGGAGGTGCGCTATCTGATTTCAAGCCCTCTGCCCAGCTGTTGCTTAAGACTGTAGGTAAACACCCAGGCATCCGGCGAATCTGTGGGACCAACAGCTGCCCGGTCGTGTCAACGGGAAGAGCTTTCTTTCTTTTTTTTTTCTTTTTTTTTTTTAGCTGGGAGGTTCGCTGAGCAAGCTGTAAGATTCAGGCCACATGCGAGGCTGGGTGTTTGTTTTAAAACTGTCAATTTTCGGTGTCGATGTCGTAAAATACCCCAATTTAAAGAATTTGGTTTTGCTGCTAGAGAAGTTCAAAGTCATGGTCAAGAGGTGTTGCTGTCTAACTGTGACATGTCGTCTTACTTTACCGTTTAACCCTCTGAAAACCAAAACCTGCCATTGTGCCTTAATGGCATGTTATTTTCCTTTAAAGAACGCCATAATTACACTTTTTTATCATAGCTAGAAACTATAAAAACACAAAGAATCGGTGGATTTTCATCTTTCAGGAGACTTTTAGCTGGAAAAACAACCAACAAATCATGATACTTAATCAAAATCACATTATTCTACATGTCTTTTTTAAAAATTAGCCAAAAAATCAACCATTTGCATTAATTATATTCTGTAAAAAACTATAAATTCTGCACTATTTAACACAACTGTGAAGGTATTAGTGAGTCAGTTGTGACCAACAGTCATGGAACAAAAATTCAGAGAGTTTCACTT
>OMNN01021101.1:3870-24610 GCA_900302755.1 Chromis chromis
CAAAAATAAATAAAGGAAGACAGAAGTTCCCTCCACAAAGAATCTGTATCTCTTATATCAACGCTCCTCAGGAAAAGAAAAGTGTTTAGTCAGTCTCTATAAAATCTGTCCGTTCAATGAGACAATCTCACTATTTGTGCACTAAGCTTCACAGAACCTTTTACAACAGGTGATGCCATTTTCCAAGAGAACTGATTGGTTAATAGAAGCGTTTTTATACGTGTTGATCTGTTCTCTGGAACATGATCCACTCTGGAGCAGGTTAAGTGTTGAGTGTGAGTTAACAGGTAAGAAGTAAACTACTGAAAACCAGAGTTAAACCCAAAGCTACCTTGATAACTTCAAATCCTGCTTCATAGTACAGACCTCTGATCACATCCCAGTAAGGATCCTATCAGGATGCTGTAAAACCAGTGACAGGTATTTGACCAAGTAAACTAAATCTTCAGTTGTGCTTGGTTTTATTTCCCAAATTCTTAAACAGCCTCAAAAACAGACACTTTCAATGCAAAAGATTACATAGCAGTTTTTTTTACCCCAAGCAACGTTTCTGTCCACCTCGCCTCTTTGACAGTTCAGGGTTTTAAGGTGCACTTAGTTTAACTCCCCACCAAACTTTTTAACAGCCTTAAAAATAGATAGTTGAATCTCCAGGCAAACCAACAGAGCGCTCATTTTTAATGCCTCCTCTCCTCCAGCTAGTATTTCGATCCAGCGCACCTCATTAATAAATCAGGATTTTATACCTGACAATGTTCTGAATTTCTTTTCACTCTGACAGTGAAGGGCCTTGGAAAACCTCTGGAAGTCTTCATCAGCTTTCTGTTCCAATATCCTCGACGCAGCACCGTGACATGATTGCTCATGCATGTTCAGTCTGTGCGAGCAGCTGACTCTGCCCAGGTCTTTGAGGCGCTGAATGGGAGTGACAGGGCAGGTTTGTGGAGGTGAAAGCTCTCAGTCAGGGGTCAGGAGAAGGGCACCTCCCATCTCTGTGTGTAAGCGCTCAGTTCACAGGGGCTGATCACCAGCATCCGGGAAGAGTCCATCCCATCCAGAGCCATCTCCGAGTCCAGGCAGAACCGAGACACGAGGTGCTCCAGGTGAGTCCCTGACTTCTGCCACCGCTGCAGGGAAAAGCAAAAAAAATATAGTTCTAAAGAAATGGTTTAACCACATTAAATTACAGAAGTTTATATACACTCAAACAAGACATTTACTGCTCAGTTTAACAACAGCAAACCAACAAGGAGCCCTAAGTTTGGTTTTGTAGCAGGTTTACCCTGCCTGCTATTGATCCACCCCCTGTACTGCAGTGAAAGGAGGTGTTGCTCGGAGGATCTTATGAATGCAGAAACCTGCAGCCAACTAAAACACCTCTGAAAAGGTCTTCAGTCATGCTCTGCAGAGCAGCTGTATTACTGTATGACTGAGCAGCAATATGCAGAGAAACATGAATCTGACAATGACGGAGCTGATGTCAAAGTATTTTGCATACAAAGTAAGAACAAATGTCTCGGAGCTACACCTGCACATGCTGCACTGAAGAACAGAGCTCACTGATTCAATCTACATAGCACTCAATATACAGAACACACAGAGGAGCAGTCACAACCAGAATGACTGAAAAAGAAAATCTCATCTTTTACAAACATAAAAAAAGAAAAAAGCTGTTGCAGCAAAAATCTCTGTGCAGGGACCCTCAGTAATCACAGGTCAGCCTCCATCAGGGGTTTTGACAGAGAGCCAGGCTTGAACTGGAATCAGATTCCAACTTTTAGGATTTTAAGAAGTAGGATTTTCAATTCTGCTTATTGATTCCTGGAAACAAGTTTTTAGTGTTAGAGTCTTTGCTGTCAGCATCGCACATCATTGCAGTTTATATCATGCACCAGAGCAAAACGTAGCCTCACAGAAGGTGCTGTTGTTCCCAAAATGTGCAGTGACTGCACAGAAATACAGTTACTGCAGCTATAATATGAAATAGTTTCTACAGTGATATGATAATGTAGGAGACAATAATAGATATGTACTAACACCACAGAATCAGCTGATGAGAGCAATTTATGTGCAATTAAACAAAAGTTCAAACATCCAGCGCTCCACTTGTGCATTTCATTGTAGATGGAACTGATCTTTTGTTCTTTACAAAAAAAAAAGAAATCACAAAATACTGAGTCAATCTGACACAGCTTATGGCAGCTGCAACTACATAATTAATTATTTTCTTTTATTCAAATAATGCTTCAAGAATCACAAGTACTATTTGATAAGAATCAGACTCACAACTATTGCAAACAGTTATTCTGAAAACCTGTGACTTTGTCTGGGATAGGTTATTATCATCTTTATTATTCATTCAAATCATGTAGCAGACATGTTTATTCACACACATGCTTCAGTAGCAGTGATGAGTCTTGATAAGATGAGACAGCGATTGAAACATCAGTCCTTTGATGAATGGCTTCCAGATCTCTACCAACAGAGATCTAGATATAAACTACCCAGATATAAA
Source organism: Chromis chromis (assembly GCA_900302755.1). Taxonomy (NCBI): domain Eukaryota; kingdom Metazoa; phylum Chordata; class Actinopteri; family Pomacentridae; genus Chromis; species Chromis chromis. The sequence continues at coordinate 6,386 of OMNN01021101.1, forward strand.
GTAATATATTACTGTACTTCTACTGTACCACATCTGATCACCTTTGGTCAGTATATTGATAATAAAGTAACAATAAAGTTGATCAAAGTTTTGATTGCTTCCATTTGTGATGGACCCTGTGATTCCTCTCAGTCATCACTAGATGGAGACTTCTCCTGACTGTTTTCTTTGATCCAGCACTCTTTGACCAAACAGACACTGGTTGAGTGTGTGTTTACTTGAGTGTGTGCGTTTGTGTGTGTGTGTGTGTGTGTGTGTGTGTGCATTATTCATAGCTGGAAAAACAAAGCCGCAGATATGATCAGACATGAAAAGAGGCTTTTATCTGGCAGTGGGTTTGAAACCCAGTCATCAGAGAGCGAGAAGAACAGATTGGCAGATAAATGAGGAGAGAAAGAGTGATGAAAAAAACATCAAAATAGCAATTATGCGTGTGTGGGCCACGTGTGTGATATCTGTATCTTTGTATGTGTGTGTAATTAGAGTGTGTACATGTATTGTTAATTCCTTTGTGCTAGTGTGTATGTTGGTGTAGAGCAGCCATATTGTATTCACTGAGCCTCTGAAGCATATCACTGTCATGTATCTGGATCTCGTAAGGCCTTGTAACAACACCGGGTTTGTTCGGTAGACTTGCATTGTGGGTCTACTGCGGTGGTGTCAAGATGACATGCTCATCACAGGGCAGCGACGGGCCGCAGAGCTTTTTAATTGAAAAAAAGAGAGAGGGATAATTAAAAGTAAATCAATTAGTATTCACCTCATTACTGACTGCTGCAGCTGCTGACATCCAATATGAGAGTAACCCGCCTCTCCTTTAAGTACTGTACATACATTAAAGCTTGTAACCCTTTTGTTCCTTCTCAGGTTGACTGCAGTGTGATGGAGCCTGATTCGCTGTTCTGGGATCAGACTCAGGTCATCACAGGGTGAAAACAGACACAGCTGAAGCCTCCTCCTTTGGGACTTTTGCTGGTATCAAAATTCAGGTGAACTTTGTAGGTTTGAGATTTGATTCCTTGTCGATTCGCTCTCAAGGTAGCCATTCTGTCTAGACTACTATGTTACATAATACATATGTATGTACCTAATCAATATTTGGGTGGCCTTTATATCTGCAATTCTCCTTGGTACACTTGCTCACAGTTTGTCGAGGTACCTGGCTGGTAGTTTATTTCGAGCATCTTGGAGAACTTAGGACTGTAAATTGATACAATTTCAGTTGTCTCAGATATTCAATTTAAATTATTTCAGTATTCTATTTAAACTCCAAATATATTTACATTTAAGTATTATAAGTCAAATAATTGTTTTTTCCTGTGCAAAGAGAGGCACTCACACTCACAAATTATTGCATGAGAGATGAATGGCAACACTTCTCTTATCTTACTCTTGCATGCAATTTAAAAACTAATTTGTTTTCTAGCATAAGGCTCATTGCCTCATGATGAGGTTGTTGCTACTGTTAACGCTGAACATCTGTGGCTTGACCTTTTTATTCCTGTGATATTGGAATATTTACAACGTAGGCCTGTTCCAACAGATGTGGTATCGGGAACAAAAATGAGTGCTGGACAAAGCAGTTGGTCATTTTATGCCGTGTAGTGTTAGACAGCTGATTCTGTATAGACAAACCTCACATGGACATGACAGTAAAGACATGGTAAAATGTTTGTGTCTTCTCTGGCCCAGTTTGACAACTACTGCAACCTACATGCTTTATGATCCTGTGTTTGTTGGCCAAGTCTGTCTGTGGCCCACAGACGACGGATTTAGCAACAGTGTCGTCAAATGTTGGTTTGTGGACGACCATTGTGAAGTCTTGTGTTTGGAATTTGGCCATCACCATCTTGGTATTTTTGGAATCACAAGTGATGGACAAGGGATGGATCTGACTAAGAACTCCAGCACACCATGGACATCATAGACTGTATATAAAAGATGGATGCAGCCACTGTGAACTGGACTGTTGATTTGGAGACTCAAGTTTACTACGTCTTGGTCAACATCTTGGAATTTTTGGAGCAAAAAGTGACCATGTTTGAAAGAGATGGTGGAGAGAAATGAGGGGCAGGGTTGACTGAAAACCAGAGGACACTCACCCACCCATATTGGCCTGACTCCTGCTCTGCTGTGTGAAGCCTATTGTCAATCGTGACCACACATGTACACCCATACAGCCATACCCCGAAACGTCATACCTTCAAGGCCTTATTTCTGTTTTTGCGATAAGATAAGTAGCCCCCTGCTGGCTGCTAGAAAAAATGCAGGTTAAAGCACTGCCTGTCTATAAAGATGAACCCTAAGTGGCTCCGGCCTTCACCATCTTGACAGTCCCTGACTCCATCTAGTTCCTTAATTAAAAAATGACCAATGAGGTGGAATCTGAGTGGAGCTGAGATGGTTAATGCAAACATCTGTAGGACATGCTACCTACCGGTCACTCAAAGCAGCACTGGCCCTAATTATAACTTTATGCCTTAATGCATTTAAACAGGTGACTTATATACAAATTCACTCCCTGTACAGGTGTCATGGATGGCAAATGAGCTACAGAGACCAAAACATTTTTTTGTACTGGCATATTAGTAACATGTTTATTTCTGCTGTAAAGTTGAACATTTTAACATGGGGGTCTATGGGGATTGACTCAGTTTTGGAATCAGTCTCAAGTGGCCCTTTGAGGAATTGCATTTTCAGGGTTTTGGCATTGGCTTTATTTTTCAGCCCTGGAGGCTGGTACTTGGTTGTTTTAAGTTGTTCTCTACCTCTCTCCTGTTTGTTGTACACAGTCTACTTAGCTTTGATGTTTTATCAAAGAAATTGACATCAGCTAACATGAGCAACTGTATTATTTTAAATATAAAGTTGGGCATTTTACCATGGGGATCTAGGGGAATTGAATTGCATCTAGTGGCCATTTGAGGAACTGCACTTTTTTGGCACTTTAGTGTTTGTGTCACTTTTCAGAGCTCTGACCATAAAGACCAAAGCTTTAAATAAAGCAGAATTCACTCAGCCTGATGTGTCTCTGAGCCAACTGACAGCAGGAATTTAAGGCACTGTGATCACCCAATCTGTCATAGTCACTATCTTAAAAAGCCATAAATGTCACGTATGCCATTCTGGCATCACATGAAAGTGTATAAGACTTGAAGTATATGTGACTAGAAGTGCATGTAAGGATTGCAGATTACTTCTGAATTTTAATACCTGGATGAGGTCTCTCAGTGTTCTCTGGAAGTCGAAGCAGCCTATTTTTCAGACTACACCATATTGCCACACACCTTTTCCCCATGCTGAACAGTCTATTTTCACCTTTGCTTTACTTCTTTCTCACCCTGCCTTTCTCTCCCACTCTCTGCGGTGGTCTGTTTAGTTCTGTCTCCGATACTTTCTTTGTGTGTTTCTCTGTCTTTCGCAGTGTCTCTTGTCCTATCATCCCTCCCATTTCTATCCTTAATTTAACCTCACTCTGCATTTCTTCCTCTCTCCCACTCTGTCTCTCTACCAGTCAGCTCTGGGCTGTTTCTCCGGTGAATCTTCGTTCTAATTAGCTATCATCGATCTGCTTCCTGCTTTCTGACACACACAGACACACACACTCTCAGCTGGGACACGTAGCGGCGCTGTGTTTGTGTGTGTGTCGCTACAAAGGTTTACTAGGTTCGGTTACATGACAGATATGCGCTTCAGTGGCTCTGCTGAAATACACACAAACGCTTACATCCACAGACACTGGTGGGTGTGAGTGCTGAAGTTTTTTTAGTCCTTTAATTTAAAGCTGGCATCTGATATATATAACAGCCTGAGCTGAGTCTCCTCCAGCAATATAACACCTGTCTGTCTGTCTGCCTGTCTGTCTGTCTGTCTGTCTGTCTGTCTGTCTGTCTGTCTGTTAGTGTTTGCTCACTGTGTACAACTCTCATTATTAGTCACCAACCTCAGCTCTTTTTACCTCTTTTTTCTTCACTTCCTTCCTACTCAAACTCCAGTTCTCCCTCTAACTTTTCCTTTCGGTTTCTTTCTCTGCTCCTTCCTTCCGTCCTCCCACCTTTTTCTGACTCTTACTTTCCTCCATCCTCCCAACATTCCTTCCTTTCTTCCAATCTTTCTTCCTTCCTTCATACGTTACCCCTCTTCATTTTTTGTTTCCTTCTTCCTACCTACTCGTCCTTTCTTTTCTCCTTTCTTCATATCTCTGTCCCTTTCTTTCATTCTTTCGTACTACCTTCCTTTCGTCTTTCTCCCTGTCTTCCTTCCTTCTTTGTTTGTTCTTTCTTTCCTTTTTCCTTCTTACAGTAACTTCCCTTCATTCAGTCTTTGTTTGACCCTTCCTACCTACCTTTTTTCTTTTTCGCCATTCCTTCTGTCCTTCCTTTGTCATTTTGTTTCATTCTTCCTACCTTCCTTCCTTTTATTCCTCATTTCATCCCATCTTCCTTCCTTTCTGTCATTCTTTTTTTCCTTATTTGCTTTCATCCTTCTTCCTACCTTCCCTTCATTCTGTCCTTGTTTCCTCCTTTGTACCTTCTTTTAGTTCACTCTTTAATTCCTCCTTCCTTTCTTTCCTTGTTTCTTCCTATCTTAATGCCTTTCTTTGATTCTGTCTTTTTTCCTTCCTACTTTCCCTTCAATAAGTCAGTTTCCTCCTTCCTACCTGCCTTTCTTTTTCTGCCAATTTTTCTTCCTACCATGCTCTCTTTCCTCCTTCCTTTCTTTTTTCATTCATTCTGTCTTTCTTACTTCTTTCCTTCTTACCTCCTTTCTGTCTTTTTTCCTCCCATCTTCTATTTTCAACAATTCTCTCTTTATTCCTCTCATCCTTAATTTCCTCTTTGTTTTGCTGTTATTTTGCGTTCTTCCTCTTGTCTTAACTCCAGAACACACAGGTGGAGAACTGTGAATGTTTCCACAAGAACCAACATGCTGGGAGAGAATACACTGCTGTCCTCATTTTTGTCATTAAAACTCCAAAAACAAACACAAAAAACATCTTTTTTCCTGTTTCTCTCCTTCAGTTGGCACGTCTACTGTACCTCAGGTTCTTGCCTTGTTTGGTGATAGCACATCCTCCTCTGTTGCTGCCACAGGGGAACTTGTTGTAGAGGTATAAATATATTCAGACCTCTAGAAGCCACAGCGTTACTATTATGAAGCCAGAAACCGCTGAGAAATTAATACCAAAGACTGCTCAATGTAGAGCCCAGATTTACTTTGATTTATGGTGTTTCCTATTTTGCTTTAAGCTCCTGTTGACGTTCTGTGTTGTATACGCTGTGTGCTACAGGCAGACAGCGACATGTTCTATGATGCACTGCTACACAGTGTGGCCATTTTTTGGACGTTACTCTTCTTTTCTTTCCTTTAGCTTTCCTCTTCTTTGACATTTTTCTTGTTCTATGTCTTCATGTCCCCCCTTTTCTTCTACTAAGCTGCAACTCTTTCTTCTTTATCATCACTCATCATCCTCCTGTCTTACTTTATTTGATCTCGTCCTGTTTTTGCCTCTTTTCTCTCCCCTGTTATCACCTTTATATTTATGTGTCTCTTTCTCTCTGGCTATCCATCTTCACACTGCTGACTCATTGAACAAAAAATATATAATAACAGCAACAACAAACTCAGAGAGAGTCACACCTATTAATATACAAGCATGTAAAAGCATGTATATGGTTCTTCATGTCGGATATTATCCACAAAACCAGCAGATCTGTTTAAGAAGGCAAGAATCCAGATGGGATTAACACGAATGTACACAAACACACACTTGCGCAGAATGTTGCATGCAGACTGAACAGTTGGTGAGGTGTAATGAGCTAATCTTCTGCTATCGCTCTCTCCCCCTTGACTCACCCTCCTCTTCTCCTTCCTCCCTCCCACATCCTCCTCCCTCTCTTTCTTTCTTTCTTTCTCCTCTTTTGTCTGTCTTGCTTCACCTTTCCACCTGTGCCTCTCTTCCTCCCTCTCTCTCCCTCTCTCTGGTGATTTATTGGTTGTCAGGTTGTTCTCTGCTGCAGGGGCTTCTGGGACGCCGTCAAGGTGCCCAGTGGTCAGGTAATGACAAGTGTGAGTGTGTATGTGTGTGTCTGTTAAGAGTATTTCAAGCTGCCTGTCCAAAAAAGTGTCAAGCATCTGCCCCTGCAGTGTGTGTGTGTGTGTGTGTGTGTGTGTGTGTGTGTGTGTGTGTGTGTGTGTGTGTGTGTGTGTGTACAGCAATCATCTTTAGACAAATTTAGCTTTAGATTAATTAACATTTAGATTAATTTATCAGCCATATGATGTACGGTAGTGACTCGCCCGCAGCTACACACCACCTGTCTGCCTGAACTGTGTGTGTAACCATGTGTGTGTGTGTATGTGTGCAGACCTGCTTGCCATCCGCCATGTTGCAGGGCAGCAGCAGGACCTGGGAGGCAGGGAAGGTGGTGGACAGAGACAAGCAGTGCTGCTGCTGACGGATCTGCTGTCCATGAGTGTACACCCACTCCTGGAGAAAGAAACAGAGAGTTAATCGTTTTTTTTTTTTTTTTTATCTTTTGTGCGTCTCAAATGTTGTTTGTCAGCTGGATTTTTGAAAGATGACATTTTCGAGTGCTGCTATGGCTTCACTTTTGTTTCTGATAAGCGCTCAGGAAGATAAAGCTGTTCAGGGAGAGGCTACAAAGAATTAGAAACAGGTACCAAAATGACCTTCAGTATAATTTCAGTTTACTGGAGAAATGACAATAAAAACATCCTCGAGGGCCAATTATGTATAGACACCTAAACATAACAACTGTATGTGATTAATGCAAAGCTCATTCCAAAACCATTGGCATTCATTTACTGCTACAACAGCCTCCACTCTTGTGGTTTCAGGCTTTCCACCAGACCTGGTTTCAGGGATTTGCTTCCCATTCAGCCACAAGAGTATTAGAGAGGCCTGGCTCACAGTCTAGTGTTCCAGTTCATCCCAGAGGTGTTGGATGGGGCTGAAGTCAGGGCTCTGTGCAGGCCGGTCATCCACACCAGAGTGGGAAAACATTTCTTTACAGACTTGGCATTGTGTACAGGGATATTGTCATGTTGAAACAAGAAAGAGCCAAACACAAAATACTCAAAGAAGTTTGGAAGAAGACTGTTTTATATAATCCTGTATGTTGTTCTGTTTACATAGTTCCTCATTAAAACTAAAGGGCCAAGACCAAACTATGAAAAACAGAAAGCCAAATTATACAACAGTACATAAAGCAGGATTAAATCATTTGGGGAAGATATCTAAATGAAATTTTTTGTCACAGATATCAGTTTTATTTGCAACATCATTTTTTAAAGTAAGGTTTCAGTTCAGACTCACATTGGCCCATCTTGGTCATTTCCATTGACTCCTATATTTTTTTTTTTTTGCAGTTTTATGATACTGTAATACACTTTTAATCTTTATGTAAACCTTGTTTTATGTCGGTAACCTGTTCATTTGTGCAGCTGCCTGTCTTGGTCAGTACTCCCCTGTCAAAGAGATTCTTAATCTCAACTAACCCTTTTTCTGGTTAAGTAAAGATTAATTTAAAGAAAAAATGATTTAAAAGATGCGACTGAGCATGAGACACATGAGATACCATCAAAAGTGTGACTGTCACACAAGTAGGATGGCAAAAATGTGTAAAACCATTGAGATGACAGTTTAAACTCTGCACAACATATATCCTAAACTGCAAGCTTTGCTATTTGCTATTTGCATAGTTTCAAACTGCAATTCAGATTTGAAATCAATGAAATTTTTCAGCTCACAAAAAGCATGTTAGCAACACCTGGACCTGCTACAACACTGAAGCATATAACATTAAAAAGGTTACTAAAACATTTTAAAATGCAGAACACTGCAACAATATAGTGCTGCAGCGTTTACTCAAGTACAAAGTCAATACAATACTTTTTTACACTTGAAATACAGACGTAACAAAAGAGGGATAAGAGCAATGTGAAGATGAGTAATTAAGGAGAACAGATCATAAATTGTTAAGCTGTTCAAAATAAGAGCTCCTAATAATAAATATTTTAGGATATCCTTAATCCTGTTCTTATAATATAGTTCCAGAAGCAAAAGAGGAAAAAATTCATGGGATGCGATAACATAATAATCTGTTAAGATTCAATATATATAGAAATGTAGCTTCTACAATATCCCAACACATGCAGACAGTGTTGTAGTCGCAGTGGTAGTACTGATGTGTATTCATCACCACTACAACAGTCAAACATCCCTCATCCTGTGTGATATGGGTGTGGGTATTAAAACATTTATGTGCAGCTATTTCCGTCTGTGGCTGAGGTGCAGGTCACACACACATACAGACACACATACAGGCAGCTAATACTAAGGACTGGTCAAGGTTCAACGTAACAGCGCCCTGATGTATTAGTGACCATGTAGGAGAAAGACGTGTTAGGAAAGAAAATAAGAGCAGCAACAAACACATACAGTACATACAGAGGCTGTGGAAGTAGGTCAGGGATATTATGGTAACTGGAAAGATCCATGGACGATTCGACCTGTGTGTGTGTGTGTGTGTGTGTGTGTGTGTGTGTGTGAGTGAGTGTGTGCTGCCTCAGGGGACAGACAGTAGAAAGGTCACAGCAAAGTGAATCACATCTTGACATAACTAGAACACACACATGCACACACTGATATTTAATGCATGGATGACATATATTTTAATTAAGGATTTCATAACAGTGATATCAACTATTGAATTAACTTTTAAAATTATTCTCATGTCATACACTATAGAGAAAATGGAAAATGCTGTACTCTGGATTCGATTACATTTCTTTGACAGTTAGTAGTTACTTTTTAAATTAAGATTTTACATGCAAAACATTAGAAAGGCTTTAAAAATATGATGTAGTACTATAGATTTAATTCCCAGATAATGCATAAAGTATATTAAATCGGCTACAACAGACAGTGCAGTGATAAAATGCTGCTTAAACTTTAATGCACCAGCAATAAGAATAATCAATCAGTAACTTAGCACATACTGGTTTAACACTCAGGAGCAACTTTTTGCTTCACTCAGGACTTTAGCTTATTATGTAGCAATTTGAAATGTTGCTACTTTTACCAAAGTATCCGGATACTTCTTCTACCGCTGGCTGTCAGTAGCACAATGTTTGGCATTTTAACTTGATAAATAACTTCTGTCAAAATAGCTAACTATTAATTTTGTCCGTGCATTGATTTTTCAGTTAATCATTTCAGCTTTAATGATTAAGTTTTATGGAAATAATCAACAATATTTACTCTTTTAAAAAAAAAAACAGAATTTAAAGTGACACGTCATTGATTCTTCACCAGATATCAGCGTGGCCGCACTGCTGACTCTCCTGTATGAAGTAACGGTGGGTGAGGGCTGATTTGGGGGACAGTGGGAGGTCTTTTCAAATCAGCTCTGTGATGTATGACGTTTCATCTTGAATATCTCAACCCTGCAGGGTTTATTTCATCATATGATTGATTTATTGAACTGCAGCAAAGAGAATGACATTGGAGGTTAATTGGTCCCGTAGCTCAATAAATCATCGCTCTGCTGGAGCCTCGCAGGGTTCAGCCGGTACGTTTACACGCACACTTAACATTTAGCCTGAACACAATCAAACCAGTCACCTCAAGCTGTCATGTGAACAAGTAACCTGTTTACCAAGTCTAGATTTGTGTTATCTTGAGTGTTTTATTGCTCATTTCTTTGCATTTTTGCCTTATTTATTCATATCACAACACAATTACAACATCTATCTTACTGTATACTGCACCATAAATCTTACTATAGCCTGCCATCATCATTATGCTTATGTTATGACATTCCATTTTATATTCTGTCATCCCACATTTATTTTATATTAACATATAGATATATCTATTATATATTTCCTACATAAATGAATATTTTCATGCAAACTTCAAACATATTTTTTTTTACACTTTGCTCATAAATATGCACTGTGCAAGAAAATATAAAAATAGGGAACTGCTGCTCACTGATTTAGGGTATTGTTTTCTATAAGAAACAATACGGCTGAATGTGAGGGGGTTTTGAGTGGTTAACCAAATCTTCATTGTATAGAAAAGAAGCCATGTTTAAAGCAGATTCCTCCCTGTAATCAGAATCATGGGTTGCAGGTTAACACACTCACTGGCTGTACAGTTAAACATGAAGCAGGTCAGCTGAAACAAAGCCTGCGTGCTCAGCACAAGTGTTCCCTGGATGAATAAAAGGTTAAAAGCAAAATGTACTTTGGCTCAAAAATAACGATGACACCTGCAGCTCTGTGCACCAGGCTTTGAGTAAAAGCTGTATTTTTCCTTTTTTTTTTAAAGTCGCCTGAGCCACCTTGCTTTCATGCACACATTCACAGGCGACAGCAGAAGCGATAAAACCACAACTTCATGCTTGTGCATTCATTACATTTGGAGCAAATTGTGTTCAGAATGATGGTTTTGTGGCTCAGTGGGTCGCATTTCATGCCCATCATTCTCCTATCCCTTCAGCTTAAATTTCTGCTGTTATACACAGCTGTCCACCCTCCCATTAATGGAACTATATAATGCATCTGAATCCTAGATAACTGACACTGCAAGTATTCTGGTCTGTTTCTGCTGCTGCAGGTTTACAAATCGGTCTTCTGCTATTGATTTTTTTCCTGTATGTGAATGCTGGTGCAAAATGGTGTGTTAAAAGAAATCCTCTGCTTGTTTCTAAGGAATGTTTACGGTGGATATTTCAGCTCACTGTCCGACAATTACACTATATTACATCTGCTGGAAATTCAATCAGTCATAACTACATTTTCCTCATCAGCTTTATCAATGAGAAACTGGGAAGCTCCCACAGCAGCAAGAGAAGACAAACAGACATGTAGTAACCGCTAGATGCTGGTTCTAAAAACTTCTCTTGATACCACTGGGCGTCTTTCAGATATTGTCAAAGTCGTTCTGGACATGCAAAGCCAATATCTTTTTCAGTGAGTCATTATGGCCTTAATTGTTAAATTTGAACCCTCTAATAAAGCCCCTTTTAGACATGCACTCACTTTCGTTACTCTGATGGCGACCGAACATGTTGGCTTGAATGAACATCCTGCTTGCTTTCCTGTAAAAGTCGCAACAACAAACATACTCCCCACGAACAAGGGACAACTTTAAGTTGTGTAAATTGATTTATGAAAGGCTTTTTCCACATTTCAGCACCAACCTTTGTCCAAAAACAACATAGAGAAAAAAAGACAGTTTGCTGCCAAAATCCCAGACACAAACTTTACTGCAATAAAAACAGACACTGACAGCTTAAATTAACGATGCTCCCCAATAATGAATGTAAATTGGGTTTTTTCCCCCCCACAAGACATTAACAGGAGCTGAGGTAGCAGAGTAATGAAGCAGCAGCGTCGCAGAGCCGCAGGATCCATACGAGCCTCTCTAAAGCAAGAGAACTGTGTGCATCTGTGCACATGGAACAACAGCAGTGATCATTTCATCAGATACTTAGAATTATAAATTATCTCCAACATGGAGGGAGGATTGATCAAGATCTAACACAAAGAGTCACAGTTTCTGAGCTGCAGGTAAATCTTTTGTAACATTGCAGTCGTCCTCAGGTTGAGTCCTGAGCTCCATCACAGCTGTAGAGGATATTTTTATTGTACTGTTGGTAAAGTAACAGTTAGATTATCATTACACATGGAGAGAACTGTCAGTGTTCAGGAAATCATAAATAAACTAGGCTGATCGTTATTTGTATAGTTTGATGGGTTGCTATTACGTTAGATTTAGATCTTTGTTTGTTATGGCATTATTGTATATTACGCATTACCTGATGTACTGTCTGTCACTGTGCCTGGTTTGTGTGAATGAAGCCATAAGGAACATTAACAGAAAAGTGACTTATGTCTGAATGACAAAATGCCGTCACATTAACAGATTGATGAAGCAGCAATGTTACAAATAATTAAGTGTGAATATTTAGGAAATAATTATTATTAAAATTGAGATTTGATGGGTATGGAAGGCTTTGATGTCTGACATATGGCTGAGGGCCTGATTAAAGCTCTCCCAGGCCCTGGACTCACCCTGACTGTTGACTGCTGACAGAGTTACATCAAAGACCTGCACAGGTTGGTGTCACACAGTATTACGTTAGTTCAGAGTTTGTACAAGATTACTATACCTGCCCGGATAGCACAATGTAGGTAAAGTAGCAGACCTTCGCCCACTGTTCAGTCCAAGACATAAAAGACAACATTCTGCACAAGCTGCTACTCAGGGCTTCAAATGGACTCCTATACAAACCAGTAGGTGACGTCACACATTGCTACTTCTGTCTTCACATATAGCCCACAGCACAAACATTAAAACTTAAAAGACAACCAATTAATACTTTAATTAATGCAACCTTTGCTTCTTAAACTTAGCAGTCACTGTTGTAAAGGTATGTAAAATAGTGCACTTTACAGTAAGCGTTTGAACTAACTATACCAGTGCTGTCCATTTTCAGGTGAGGATGGTCTTGACAGCTCAATAATAATGTTAATGTAATGTAATGTAAAGTAAAGAAATATAATATTCCTTCTATTCCTTCTATTTGAATTTCTTCTTTTAATTAGACTGACTGAGAATATTTGCAGACCCCAGGGGGAAAAGTTTTTTTCAAACTGACAGAAAACTAAAATGAATTTAATTCTGTAAGTTCAAAAACATTCCCACCTGGGAAAGCAGATTTCTGAACATGAACAAACAGGGATTAAGAGTTTTCCTTCAGGGCTTTCTCAAGTTCATAGGAGAGAGATTCTCATTCACACCCCCAGTGGTTTTCCCTGAGAGTTAAGGGATTTGAACCAGCAACCTTCCAGTCACAAGCTGGCCTCTCAAGCCTTCAGGCAGTTCAGCTGCTGACACATTAGCTTTCTACACGTCGGCTTGTTAGACCAAATCACAGCCTCCACACTTGCTCTAAACATGGAATAATGAGAATCCTACGGGTATTAATTATAGCTGAGAGAAGGGAGAACACACACACACACACACACACACACACACACACACACACACACACACACACACACACACACACACACACACACACACACACACACACACAAACCACACACACACACACACACACACACACACACACACGCTCTTGGTGTGTTGCTGTGCTAAGTTAAAAAAAAAAAGGAACACAGTCAGAGCAGGTCAGACATGTATAAACACAGAGAAGAGTAAAAAATAACTGGCTTAACACAACTACATGTATGTACTGTGTAAACACGTGGACTTGAACACACAGTTTCATGCTCCCACAAACATATTCCACCTTTTTATCTGCTCACAATCACATTGTTGAGTTCACAAAAATGAGCAGGGCACAACAAGGTCACAAACACAAAGACACACACAGCTCCTGCTCTAACCTAATTATGTTTTAGCCTAACAATGCCCTCATACAGGAGCCTTATTTATATTTACTAATGACAAATGAGAGCAAGTGAGAGAGAAAAAGAGGAGAGCTGAGGTTAAGCAATATTTCTTCATCCATTTTAATTGAAAGCAGTTTTTTGTTGTTTTTTTGGGTTCCAGTGCTACACACTCGCAACTTCTCAGTACAGTTAGGTAAGAAGCCACTATGCAGAGGATTTTTGTAATGATCTGAATATTCTAAATACCTACGTATCAACTATATCTCCAGAATCACAGGCTCAACCTTCATTAAAACCAGTGACCAAACACCGAAACCAGATATACTTAGAGTTTCCTGTTGCTGGTAAACTCTTTTCCACTTGTTTTCCAGTCTCTGTGATTGTATTTCTAACTCCTGATCGACCTACCTGGTTGATGGCAGGGACCCCCTCTGTTCCTATGCAGGGGGCTAATGTGAGGACGGGCATGTCCTGGCCCTCCACCCTGCGAGATTCCAGACAGTTCTGCCTCTGTCTGATCACTCCCGACTGTGAGTCCGAGTCGTCTGGGACCCTGATGGAGAAAAGAAAACTTCTTTCAGTTAAGGTGTCCATTGTCAGTGTTGTGAAAGTTCAATTTCTACATGAACTACTTCAAAGTTCAGTTCACAAATTTTAAAATGAACTAGTTCAGTTCATAGTTCATAATTCAAAATTTTGAACTAAATTCACAGTTCCAAAAATGAACTAGTTCGTAGTTCTTTTTTTTTTCAAATATGTTGCTGCGAGCTATTACCCTCAGAATACTGGCATTTCCCCATTGTTGCCACCCATTCAGTCCACACTAGTAGCCAGCTACAGCTTCCACCCCTACAGTATATTCTCAAAAACATGAAGATGAAGTATTAATCGTGGAGGCGGTAGTGCTGCTGCTTCCATTTGTTTTTGCCGCGATGCTTCGCATTTTGATGACGCATGCGGCGGTGCGACTCTGTGGTGGCTGCTGTTGCTTCTGACGGTTGCTTCTGCGAAGTCCATTAATTTCTGATAGTGGACACCTCGAAAGGCATTATCCCGCTTATACCATTGTCACTTACGAAATAAATAAATATTAAATCAATTATTAATACGTTAATGTTGCTTTTTACCGTTAAAATCGTAAGTTTTTCACAAGAAGCGGCTGAGTGGACGCGTTGCCAAGGTAACCGGCTCTGGCCACAGAACCTGCAGCTGGTTGGCTGCAGCTGTTACAACCTGAACCATATGTAGCATGTCACAATAATACACCAAACAGGTTAAATTAAACTATAACTTTTTTTGTCTACTGTCTTGCCAATGTGATAAATAAACTGTGAAATAACGTATGTTAACATATGTTCTGAGTTTTTGTTGCCATGGTTACCAACTAGCGTTTGAGCCAGCGCAATAATTCATGGTATAAGTAAGGGATAATGCCCGACGAGCTGTCCATTATCAGAAATTAATGGACAACGCGGAAGCGTGAACCGTCCGACGCGAAGCGGACGGTTCGCGTCGGACGGAAGCCATTTATCAGAAATTAATGGCTTCCACGAAGTCACTTAAGAAATAAATAAATATTAAATCAATTATTAATACGTTAATGTTTGTTTTTTACCGTTAAAATCGTAAGTTTTTCACAAGAAACTGCTCAGTGGACTATTTAACATCTCTTGTTGTGATGCGTTGCCAAGGTAACCGGCTCTGGCCACAGAACCTGCAGCTGAACAGCTGAACAGCTGCAGGTTCTGTGGCCAACTTGGCGACTTTTTTTGTCAAAAGCGACTAGGGACAAATCTAGATGTCAATACCAGTGGATCATGTTTATATAGACAAAACTGTGATCGCTATCCTATTTGTGATCACTCGGTCTGACGCAGCTGTTACAAACTGAAGCATATGTAAGTAGCATGTCACAATAATACACCAAATAGGTTAAAGGAAACTACAAAATCACTCATGTTCTGTCTATTTTTTTGCCGTTGTGATAAATAAACGGTGAAATAACGGGTGTTAACGTATATTCTGAGTTTCTGTTGTCATGGTTACCAACTAGCGTTTGAGCCAGCGCAGTAATTTAGAACAATCAGGCTGTTTGACCGGAACTTCTTTATAGGTGTGGTATATAGATGTGGTATATCACTTTTTAATGGACACCCTGCAGCCAATCAGAATCGAGTATTCACCCAGACCATGGTATAAACAAAGTTAAACTGTGAGAGAGCGCCGTTCACAAACACCAGAATGAGCGCGCTCACAGTAACGTTGATCAGGCAGCAATACAGTACGTTCAGTTCATGTTCGCCCAAAACATAAATGAGTTCATGAACGAGCGTTCACTGAACTCGTTCAGGCACAACACTGTCTACAACAACAGTCTCCTATTTCCCTTTGCAAAAACTCTCACAAATTCATCCATGTCCAAGTTGTTTGTTATGGACTTCTCGTGAGACAAGATCACCAAATTCCTCTTTCTCTTGTCTAACATGGTGCGCAGCTGCTGCTTCTTACCATCTTACCGCTCCGTGGTGAAACCTGACACCACACTGTCCGGCTACGTCTTGGCTCATTTGCATACTAACAGTGATTGGATGTTTACTGAGGGCTGAGGGGAGGTGTGTGTGTGTGCTGATACTATATCGTCTGCGTGTCCCCTTTTTGGCGGATTTTCCCGCTACTGCAGATAATTTTGTCAACTTGTGTTTGATTTGAGGGGCAAGACATTTATTTGAGGGGGCACTGCCCCCTCTTGCCCCTGCGTAGAGCCGGCCTCGCTGTGGAGTATTTTCGTTCGGCAGCACTGCTGAGCAGTGAGGGTTCTTGACGCAAAAGCTACAGTGCGCTCAGTGTTATCAGGATGTATTTGGGTCAGGACACCTCCAAGACCGTAGTCAGATGCATCTGTGGTGACAAAGGTTGGGTAGGAAGGGTCAAAGAGAGCAAGCACTGTGCTTTCAAGCAGCAGGTTTTTCAGTTTGCTAAAGCTTTGGTCTGCTTCAGCTATCCACTTAAAGCCAGTGTCAGCGCCATCTCTCATCAGAGCTCTCATTGGCTCCACCAGCCAGCGTAGCAAAATGCGAGGCACTAAAATCTAAAAATTGAGCCGCTGCGATGAATGTTGGGGTCCAATTAATGACGAATATAAAACAAAAATTTAATCACATGTTCCTTGGCCCATTATCAACATTTCCTGAAAATGTAATCAAAATCTGTTTATAACTTTTCAAGTTATCTTCCTGACAAACAAACAGACAGACAGACAGACAGATAAACGCCGGCAAAAACATAACCTCCGCTTCACGCTTGGCGAAGGGTAATAAAAAGGCAGGAATACTGTCGAGGAAGCAATTAGTAGAACGAAGATGCTTAACTACGTCGGATAGGGTTGTGAATGTAATTGGCTCAAACTGCTGGAAGAAAACTGGGCTTAATGGAGGAACAGAGGGGTCAATGAGAAGTGAGGCAGGGCTGCCAACTTTTCAAAAAACCTTGAAATGAGATTTGGTGGAGCCAACCAAAATTTTGCCTCATGTATGGCAGGAAGACATAAGACACAGAACATCTCATTTTGTGTCTGTCAATATTGCTAGCTCACAATGGCATTCTGTTTGTATTGTGTTTTCAGTTTCACAAAAGAAATATAAAGGACCTAATAAACGTCTGCAAACCTTCTTCATCGTGGGGTTATTGAGACTGTTTAGCTGATTGGAGCTAGGTTCAGCAGTTAGTGAGACCAATACAGTACCATCTTCTTAAAGTAGAAAACATACAGTATGACAATACAATGACCCTTAACAGGTATTAAAGTTCTGTCCTACTGTGAGGAAGCTACAGATTCAAGAACCTTCTCCTTCCATCTACCAACAGACTACCCCAGGGCGGTGGTACATTGTCATGGAGGTGGGGTTTTACATAAACCTGGTGTGAAACATCCGTGGTCTCCCACAGTTCTTAACTACAGGTAGCCCTGTACTGTAGGAATGTGTGCCTGGTCTCTTCTCAATCTGAAAAAGAGTACATTTTGTGGAGAAAAAAAAAAAAAAAAACTATGTATTTTGAGGTTTCTGAAAGCCCTTACAATATGTTGTGACCTGGTAATCCATCAATTTTATTTGAAGCAGAGAAAGCTTTTAATGAAAATATTTTTTACCTGTTTTAGATGGAGAGGTGGGCAAGTTTGTTCATTCTGGCATTAATCCTTTCCACTTTATTGTCCTAAAATCTAACCCCTTTGTGTCCTCAAATTATCCCACTTGCCGACTGTCTCCTTCATGTCCCATCTATTAATTGCAGCAATCCACTGATTTTCCTAAAACAGTGCAGTCATCCAGCCTCAATCCTTTGTGGACAGTTAGGCAGCTCGCTGTATTAACCTAATGAAATCAGCAATATAGTTTATTTTACTAAGACTGTAATCACTCTCAGCTTAATGATCATACATACACACACACACACACATGCACATGGACACACCATAAACATGCGAAGGTGAAGTCCATTAGGTTATTGCATGAATAAATCAAAGGTAGGGGGCCAAAACAAAGAGCCAAAGATAGACCACTGAGACATTAAGGTTGAGTTGGGACAATTCACAGCTGCTGCCAGCAGAGTTCCCTCTTTTAACTTATTGATGCACGTCGTCTTAAGAGGGAATAAGGTGGTATTATCAGGATTCATCAATAAGAAACATCTGCAATAGTTGTATGTGTCTTAGGGGTGTCAATGTAATATTTTTTATTTTTTTCCCAAATAGATTTCATTGATTTTTATTTT
>OMNN01021135.1:8149-24470 GCA_900302755.1 Chromis chromis
GTTGTATCTTCAGCTGTGCATTTTGATATCATTTAACCGTTTCTAGCACATCCAATTCTTGCTGATACTTTAATTTTTAATATCTTTTTGATACCTATTTGATAGAAGATGATTTTGGTATCTGCTGCACATCTGTACACATCAAGTTTTTGTCCATAAACCTTTTTTTCCCTATTTGTAAAATTTAACTGACAACCTGTCTCAAAGTTTACTTTATGCAAGCTTAATGCAGCTTTCCTGTTTAATGTTTTATTTGTACAGTGTTTGACAGGTCAGAGAATACATTGTATAATAATAATATAATAATAAAAATTGTATAATAATAATAAAAACAGATGAATAAGAATTACAATAAACTAGTTTTTATTGATCAAACACCTTGTCCTTGCCCTTTTTTCATGCATTTTCCTCAATTAAGGCTTCATTTCTCATAAAGCCTTCCAGAAGCGGTCTACCCTCTCGATAAAATCCATCATATCACCTCTTTTTGGGCACTTTTTGAGGTCCTTTATCAGTTGTTTTTTCAATGCCAGTGCCATCTCACTGTAGCCAACGCTGACAGGAGCCATCGGTGGCATCCCATGCCAAATGGAAGGAATGTACCAGTTACAAGTGTTTATGTTGAACTGCATCACGTCTGAGAGCTCAGCGATGTTGGCCTTCTCCATTTGATTGTCCTTCTGGATCATTTCTTCGAGCTTTTCCACCAACTCTTTATCTCTCTCCTTCCTCTCTGCAGCTGACATGTCAGGCATGTTAATATGTACAAAATGGCACAGTGGCTTCTTGCCCACATCCTTCAGCCTTGTGAAAGCATTAAGCACCACCTCCAAGATGTCTTCCTCTCTGGAGTTGGAAACGCTCACGACTGCAATATCACTGAGCGCCACAGCGAGACTCGTCACTTCCTTGTCGCGTTCGTGGCTGTGATCGTCTCGAACCATCTGATGCAGCTTCAGTCCCTCGGTGTCGATGATCAGGATGCAGTCACAGCCCAGCTCCCTTCTGATTTTGCTGTTGATGCTGATCAGCTGCATGGTCGCCCCTCTGGTGCACGTCCCCTTGCTGACAGGAAACCTGAGCCCAAACATGGTGTTGAGCAGAGTCGATTTCCCAGAGTTTTCAGCTCCGATGACTGTTATGACCTTGAGCTTGCTGTTGGAACGCAAAATGTAGTGGAGTTGAGTAAGCACATCAGCAATCCATTTCATCGGGATGTTTGCTGCATCTCCGTCAACAAGCTCCAGAGGGAAACCTTCCAGCAGCATGTGAGCGCACAGTGCGGGGAGTTGTTCCATGGTTTTTCTCTGACGTGTGTATTCTGGCAGGTAACTTGCACATTCGTACAGCTGCCCACACTCTCGAAGGAAGTGCTCCGTTCGTAAGGAACAAACAGAAATTTGCTTGTCAATCTCTGCAATTTTGTCAGTGTCTTTAGGAGATTTCTGTCTCAGCTCTTGGTATCGGTCCTGCAGAGCTGACAGCTGGTGTCGGCACACATTGTCCAGTTTTATTTCCAACCATTTGAGGAAATAGTAGCGTTGCACCTCCGATGTAAGCACCCCATGAGTGAAGTTTAACATCCCAGCTGGCATCTGAATGATTTGCTGCTTTGTTCTGTATTCTTTTTCTTTTGTTTTCAAATACTTGCGGTAATTTTCGATGTTCTGTTTGCCGACCTTACGCAGCCTCCAGTACTCGTTTTCCACCCATGAGAGTGCTTTCCAGATGTGTCCTTGGGAAGACAGGTGTTTGTCTTTGAACTCGGAGGTGTTTTTGACATGTTCAATGATTGTATTTGCGTTCTTCCGAGCACTCTGGCATTTATCGCTCTCCTCATCAACCAGGATCTCACAGTGGCGAGCTTTCTCAACCAAATTTGCCACTGACGTTTTATTTGGGCAGCTCTCAAGCAACTTAGAGAGGGATTCCTGCAGGGCCTTTAGCAGCTCTGTATCAGTCTTTTTCGTCTGACTGACATCAGCTATCTTCAAGCTTGGTTCCATCATCACTGTTTTGAGTGTGAAGTGTTTCCCCTGTGTGCTGCTAATCCAAAAGATCTCTGCTGTCACTTGTTTTTTTTGCAGATTCTTGAAGAAATACGCTTCTGATTCATCGCAGAAGATGTACACAGCTGCAGATGTCTGACACAGAAATGAGAATTGCTTGTCAAAGGTCCTGATGTCTCCTCTGAGGTTGGCAACAGCCAGCGGTTCAGTGAATTTGTCTACATTCCTGTCTCCACAAGGGAGGTACCAGCTCATTTCAACTAGCCCATTTGAAATTCTCCTGGGGATGTCACCAGACACCATGTTGCAGTGATAAAATGTGTCATGGTAGTGCTGAGCGTTACTTAGCAGTTTGTTCAACATCTGAGACTTGGACAAGAGCCTCTTTCCCAGCCTGACAAAGGACACCAGAGGAATATCAGAGAGCACAAGCCTTTCCTCACAGCTCTGCTTTAGGAATGCCTGCTGGGAGGGCCTGAAGGTTCGGACAATGTTGCGCAAAGACCACAGCATCATTGTGATTTCTCTTTCTTCACAGTTGGGCAGCAGGAGCGGGACAGCAAACTGGCAGAGTGTCATTTTCAGAACTATGTCCTGCTGGAGAATACCATCCGAACAGAGAAACAGGGCAGTTATCAGGTCCAAGGGATTGATGGCGTTGCTTTTGTCTGCATCCACATCGTAGGGCGTACATCTGAGACTTCTAGCGTTTGTGTTCAGCATCATTAGTCTCCTCAAAAAGTGCTCGGGAAGCGACTTTTGAGTCTCCAGTTTGTTCTCTGATGTGTCATTCTGATTGATCTCCATTACACTGCTAAGTGTGAGCTTGTTGTCATACTGGTCTTCAAGTCCAAGCATTGACAGCACCTCCCTGAGAGATGGCTCTGTGAATCAAAAAGAAGAAAGCAGTGAGTGCAGATACATTGTGTACTTTATCAGGGCATTTGTACTGGTAAGGAGCCATTCATTCATCATGAAGAGCCCTACTTACAGCCTGTGTGTGCTGTTTAATGTATTTATGGCTCTAAAGAGCTATGTAAGGCATTAAAATAAGTTGAGTCATTTTGTTTTGGTCTCAGAGATGTCCAGTTTACCTCATGTTACAAACTTGGGTATAGAGTTGGAAATATATTAATTATTATTAATTCACCAGGAAAGAAGGGATCCAGGAGACCAGAAGTTTGGGGTTCACTAACCTGAAGGCACATTTACAACAACAGACATTGACTGAAAATACTTTCCAATAAAGAAATAAGACTTATGTACCAAATTTACCTAAAAAAATGTGAATGTTGATGTTAAGACCCTGATAGAGGGTGAAATCAAAAGTAGGCGTGTCCAAATAAATTTTTTATCCTGATCCATCGGTTGGTGTCAAAACGACAAATTCTCAGATTTAAGTTTTGCCTCACGCTGTTTAATAAATTTACATCTTCAAGTGGATTTTACAATTTTTCCACATGATGTATGTTAAAGATTTTTGGGATCCCCTGACTTTTCACCTATTGCTGGTTGACATTGGTAGTTGAATATTTGTAACTCAAATTACACCTGGAACTTGGCACTTTAACTCAGTATTATTTTATTTCAAAATAAAGGTGCTGAAGCACAGATCCTTAAGCATAAAAACATGTGTGCCTATTTCTTTAAATATATCACATAAACAATGTTTCAATCTTATATAAAAATAGACATAATTAGTGTTTTTGCCAATATTTCAACTACGGTGCATGCAAAAATTTTAAATGACACATATATGATGTCTCACCTGTGTGTACAAATGTAGAAACTGCTTCACTGCGTCTATCATTCAGCACTGTATAGACAGAGATTTTGTACGTTGTGTCTGGCTCTAAATCAGAGAATTTCTTGTTGCAGTCTTGGGTGTATAGTACAAGGGGCTCTTTTTCTGCACTTGTGACAGTAAGAAGGAATCGATGTTGAATTTCCTCCATGTCCTTTCCTTTGGTCCATTCCAGGGACAGAGCTGTGGCTTCTATATGTATTTTTCTTAAATGACGAGGGGGCGGCACCGCTAAAAGGGAGCAAATTTGTATTCAATCAATAAAATTTGAATGATGAAAAAGAGCAAATAATGTCTTAACATCTTAGATTTTACCTGTGAAAACAGATGCTGTGACCGCTTTACTCAGACTGCCATCCTCATCCTGTGTAGCCACGCTGAAGTAATACAGTTGTCCAAGTTGCAGGCTGTCTATTTCAATTTTAAGAAAATCTCTGATGACAAAGCAACCTTCTTCCTTATCTGTAGAGCTCCACTTAACTCTGAAGCTGTTTGGTGCCTCTGGTTCCTCAGGGCTTCCCCAGCTTAGGACCACAGAGTTTGGCGTCACAGACAGAAACTTGATTTCACCAGGAGAGGGCACCACTGGCACACACAACACAAAGCTATAAATCATTTGTACACTCATTTACGTAATAATAAAACATGACCATATTGTGATTGTTCTGTCATATCTGTATATTTTACTGACTCTATGCCAGGAATCAGCTCTGTCTCACTTTTTTTTTTTTTAGAGAAAATTCACTCAATTTTTATTTATTTTTTAACATCCAACACAGTAAAACTGTTGTATGATTCATTTATGTATCGGTATTAGTGTTAACTAAATAACTGACTGGGGAACAGGTCTGCCACTTAGAAAGTAGCTGTAAAAATGTAAAAACATCCACAGACAGATGGTGCCAACAGCACTTACTACAACAGCGCATAAAATATTTTGTAGTTTTCACATTTGCCTGATCATGACACGTGTTTGTTTGTTTTTTAACTTAAAGCAAAGCCGTACGTCATAAATCACTATTGACTGGATTTGCTTAAATTAGCTGTTGGCAACACATCCAAATTGTTTCATCAAGTATTGCATTCACTGCAAAAGTGCTCTATCACTTGCAATAAAGTGACGTATAGAAAATAACTGTCAGTCACCTTTATCAGGCAGTCCAGGGTCACCACCACCATTTATCTGTAGTAAAACAAGAGTGATAAGGAAAAATGCAGCACATCACAGCTACACATTTTCCACAGTGTTACCACATTTTCATGTTTTTTCACCTCATTTGAAATGATTTCATGTCCACTGTGGGCTCCCTGCATGCAAATGCTGCAAATCTTCATCTGATCAGTCCTGCAGAAGAAATCTAGAGACTTCTGGTAGTGCAGACAGCAATTCTCCCTGACATCTACGAGTTGGTGCCTCTCCAGGGCCTCCACTGTGTAATGCTCCCGGACGTGAAACCCACAGTACGAACAGATACAGGTCAGACAGGTCTTTACAGCAGCAGCTTGTTGGCAAATGTCACAAATCACCTCCTCTTCTCTGTTTTCAAACAGAAAAGTAGAGTGTGGTTAATAATTACCAAATAAATCAGTAATAGCATAGTATTAGCCTGGCTATAGAAAAGGGTTGGGTTTTATTGGTTCAAAGGTGAAAGAGCAGTGATAGCACATACACCGATCATCCACAACATTATGACCACTGACAGGTGAAGTGAATAACATTGATCACATTGGTACTATGTGGTGTTCTGCTGGAAAACCTTGGATTTTAACATCCATGTTGATGAGACTCAGACACCCAAATAAACATTGTCCCAGAACAAGCACACTCCCTCATGCAAATGGCAATCCCAAATATCACTGGCCTACCCTCGCAGGAAAATGCACCCCACCACATGGCAAAAACATCAACCAATCAAGAACATCTTGAGGAACATGACAATGGCTCAAGATGTTGATCTGACCTCCAAACTTCCTAGACCCCATTCTAATCAAGCATCAACAGGATGCAGTGGAACAAGTTTGATTGACAGAGGCCCCACTGCACAAGCCAGAGTACCCAAAGGATCCACAGCCAACGTCCTGGTGCCAGACCCCATAGGACACCAATATTAGGCAGGTGGTCATAATGTTATGCCTGATCGGCGTATAAAGGGACATTATGAAATAAGATTGTTGAGAAATCAAAAATAAAATGTCATTACAGGATGAAATAAAAGTGATCTTTAAAAAGAAGCATTTAAAAATCAAAATATCTATTATGAAACAAGAATGCGGTCTTACAAACTCAACTAGCTAAAATAAGAATTATAAAATCATCTTATACCATAAAATAAATTGTATTGTATTTTATTATTTCAGTTTCATTTCCATATTGTTCACAGTTTATTTACAGTGAGGGAAATAAGTATTTGATCCCCTGCTTATTTTATCATTTTGGCCACGTACAAAAAAACACGAGAGATCTATATTTTTAATAATAGATTTATTTTAACTGTAAGAGACAGACTATCAACCAAATAAATCCAGAAAAACACATTATCTAATTCCAGTTGATCAGGGGAAATAAGTATTTCATCACTTTTCTACCAGCAAGAATTCTGGCTCCAATAGATTGATTATGTGGCCAAGAGGCACATTCTGCTTTAGAAACTAATATTCTGAACTAGTTACTTGTACATGTGTGAATGAAACGTGTCAGAAAGAAAGAATCACACTGTGTCTTCAACTTCATCACAATGGGGCAAGACCAAAGAGCTATCAAAAGACTGTCAGATATAAGACTGTAGAGCTTCACAAGGCTGGAAAGGGCTACAAGACCATCGGCAAGCAACTTGGTGAGAAGGTGACAACTGTTGGTGCAATCATTCGCAAATGGAAGTAAGAAACAATCAATTGCCCTTGGTCTGGAGCACGCAAGATCTCACTTCGTGCAGTATCTCTGATCATCAGAAATGTCAAGGATAGTCCCAGAAAACCATTGGTAACCCACTGCATCGTATTGGTTTGAAATCCCCCTACTCAAGAAATCACATGTACAGGCCCGTCTGAAGTTTGCCAATGAGCATTTCAATGATACTCAAGAGGCTTGGAAGAATGTGATTTGGTCAGATGAGACCCAAATGTCCAAAATCCATGTTCGGAGAGAGAAGAATGCTGACTATAACCCCTATCTCTATAGTCAAAAGCATGGAGGTGGAAGCATTATGCTTTGGGGCTGTTTCTCTGCCAAGGGTACAGGACGACAGCACTGCATCGAGGGAACAATGAATGGAGCCATGTACTTAGAAATCTTGAACAAGAACTTCCTTCTCTCAGCCAGAGCACTTAAAATGGGTTGCGGGTGGGTCTTCCAGCAAGATAATGACCCAAAGCATCCAGCCAAGGTAACCAAGGAGTGGCTCAAGAAGAAGCACATTAAGGTCATGGAGTGGCCTAGCCAGTCTCCAGACCTTAATCCTACAGAAAATCTATGAAGGGAGCTGAAACTTTGCATTTGTAAGCAACAGCCTCAGAACCTTAAGGATCTGGAGAGACTCTGCAGAGAAGAGTGATATAAAACAGATGCGCAAATCTGGTGACCAACTACAAGTAACGTTTGAAATCTGTAGTTGTGAACAAGGATTACTCCACCAAGTATTAGTCATGTTTTGCTGGGGGATCAAATACTTATTTCACTTGATCAACTGGAAATTAATTTATAACTGTTAGATAATGTGTTTTTTCTGTATTTTTTGGTTGGTATTCTGTTTCTTACAGTTAAAATAAACCTGCTATTGAAATTATAGACCACTCATTATTTTTGTATGTGGCCAAAATCATGAAGTATGCAGGGAGTTAAATACTTATTTCCCTCACTGCAGATGAATATTAATTTCATATATTGTAATTTACTTATTTAATATTGAATACTTTGGTGATTTATATCCGCTGATGTTTCCATAACTTGAAGAAGTTGCATTGTGGACATTATAGGAAGTTTATTAAAGTGCCTTGATTTGACTTATTCATATGCTGGAAACATACCTAGAGGAGTCCTTACGTCCACCCCTAGGCTGGGTCTGTTTTCTGAAAGGTCACCAAGAGAAAAAGTCTTCAGATTCAAAAGTCAAATTTAAAACTGCAAGGGATAAAAACTAAAAATAAGTTGTATTAAATGTCAAAATTTGTTTTACCCTTCATTGTTGAGATGAAGAGGGACGTCATTTGAAGACGCATCTGTCTTATAGTCACAATAGTCATCATTTGGTCTCTCATATCTGAAAGAACGACAACATCAGCAGGATCATTCACTAAACCCATCTAGTGACTTAACATTACAACTATCACCAGGTTTGTCAGGCTTACACACACCAAAACATAACACAGGAGGCTGCAGCTACTCAACTTGTGAAGAGTCTGGGTGGAGCAAACGTTTGCACTCCAGCAAATACAGCAAGATTTTTGGTAGCTTTACCAAACTGTTTATGCTACCAGTTATTCATTTATTGGTAATTTCAAATACCATTAAAAGTAGAGGAAAAGCTAATTCACCTAAGTCAGTGTGGTTTGTTCATTGAACAGAACTTATTTAGAAGTTGTCACAACTCAAAAAGATTGGTGCAAAAGATTGTTGAGTCTAGATATTTATGTGTGTTACTTAAGGCAGAGATAGCCCCTCTTTGTTCAGATTACTGGCACTTTACACCTTTAATGCTAGTCAGTAGTCAGTACTCTAGATGCAGGTATGTGTTGTATATTCAATTAATGAATCACCTTCTCTGTCAATGACAGCTTGTGAATTTGACATTAAGCATGTTACGATACAAGTTATTGCACTATTTGCAGAATGAATTTTACCTGCCATGCCTGAAGTCATCAGGGGCTCTTTGATCAGCTCTTTGTACTTGATATACAGCAGCTGGAGGAGGTTGTGGTATAAACCTGAAAATCATGACACACAGAGCAACGTATGCATGTATCTGAGTTTGCAGACATTCCAGTCAATTTGACAGATGTGCAGCAAGTTATCAGGCTTATTTATATGCTGGAAACATACTTGAAAGGTTCCTTATTCCAAGTGACATGTCCACCCCAATCCTTTGGCAGCCCATACTCATAGTTACCTTTTCTGAAATGACACCAATAGAAAATGTCCTCAGATACAAATGGTGGCGGGAAGTCAAATTAAAACTGCAGGTGATAAAACTGAAAATAAGGTCTGGCTTATGTTTTGTCGCTGAAATGAGGGAATTCCTTCAAACACATGTCTGCATCATAGTCACAGTTTGGTTTCTCAAATCTGAAAGAACATAAACTGATCACTGACTAAACCCCTTCTAGTGACTTAACATTACAACTATCACCAGGTCTGTCAGGCTTCCACACACCAAAACATGACCCAGGAGGCTGCAGCTCCTCAACATTTGAAGAGTCTGGGTGGGTTATATTTACTTCTAGTCAATTCCAGCAAGACATTGTCAGCTTTACCAAACAGATTGGTCGGTTCTCTTCCTAAAAGTTTTTAAATTAGTGTTTTGGAGTCTGAGTTTGACACCAAAACCCAAAGATAGAGAGAAAATCAGCTTGATTTGAGTGTCTGTCAGATTTTTACTAAAATGGAGCAGAATTTCTATGAAAGTCTCCTTGATGCACATGGTTTCATGCAAACAACTTGACCTGCTTTTTGATTTCTTTATGAGTTGTCTGCATCGTGAGGTAGTGTTGAATCCAGTGCTGTTTTTCTCTATTTTCTACAAGGCTGCACAACTTTCTCTTTAAAGGTAGAAGTCAGGAATCATTTCTCACTGTTCTAATTTATAACCATGATGGATTTCTTTTGAGTTTGTTGTCTCACAAACAGAGGTTGCAGAACCTGGTCTCTCCACATGGGAAAAAAATACAGAGACAAAAACTTCCATTTTAACAGATATGTAAGAGTTTTTGAACATATAAAAATACTGTACATCATGTTGTTGTTTTTTCTTACTGATTTTCCCTGAAATGAAGCGGTATGTCTCTGGAAGACCTCTCTGATGCATATTCATAGTATTCAGGCCTGGATGTCTTTTTCCTGAAGAAAAATAACGCCAAGAAATTTAATTTAATGAAATATATGTAATCTAAAAATATATACAAAATAATATATGCAAAAAATCCTTCCTCAGAATTAGACTAATATTTTACTGCATTATAAAACATGTGTAGTGCCTTATTAGTGGGCATCTAAACTTGTTTTTCTCTATTTTCTACAAGGCTGCACAACTTTCTCTTTTAAAGGTAGAAGTCAGGAATCATTTCTTACTGTTCTCCTTTAAAATCATGACGAATTTCTTTTGAGTTTGTTGTCTCACAAACACAGGGTGCAGAACCTGGTCTCTTCACACTGGAAAAAATACACAGACAAAAACTTGCATTTTAACAGATATGAAAGAGGTTTTAACATATAAAAATACTGTACATCATGTTGTATTATTTTCAAAAGGTAAGTCTTTCTTACTGATTTTCCCTGAAATGAAGCGGTACGTCTCTGGAAGACCTCTCTGATGCACATTCATAGTATTCAGACCTGGGTGTCTGTGTCCTGGAAAAATAAAACAAAAAAGGATGATAAGTCCCGCCCCATCTAATATATGATTGGCTTGAATAAAATGAGTGAAAGTGATACATTGCAGATATATGTTGATTAGAAATGTGTTTGATGCATCACCAACAAACATAGTCATGAAAAAAAAATGTTTCCCTCAAAATGTACTTGAAAATGTAATTTATTATGTAATGTAATTTTGAGGAGACAGGACTCCAAGACAGACGTAGTGTTTCATTTAAATTGTTTGAATCAACAATTTAAATGATTAATGATAGATAATTAAATGAAGATTCAGCATAGTGTCTCCATGGTATTTGAAAAAGTTGAAAAAAGGTTGCCATCTTCATGCAGGTTTAACTGTATTCACCATATAAAACATTAGTTCATTATTGCGTTTATTATTAAATCATCATTAAAACAGTTTCTTACAAATCAGCATTCTGGTCTAAATATACAAATACTTAAAATCGACGCCTGTGATTGTATATACCCTCTCTTTTGTATCTTTTACTGTGAATTTAAGTCTGTATTTAAAAAGATAATCTAATTAATGTCTATAAAATATTATAATAATGCACACACATCGCCTTTCTAGACGTGTTGGACTTTAGCTGATGGACAAATGTTACATCACAAGCAGTTCAAGGGGAAAAGCTCATAACAAATCAAAGCACAGATAGTCACTGGCGGATTATTTATTAACAGTCATTATTAATCATTATTAACAGTTAGAAATCAAACATTCTTGCAACACATCTCATTTTTCAGAAGCACCCTCATTTGAAAACATCTTCTCACCTTTTGCTCTTGTCTTTTGAGCCAGCAGACACTTCTGGCTGTTCTTTGTTGCGGAAAACAGACACAAGCTTCTTCACATTCACCCTGAGAATTTTTCAAACAATGACATTATTCTGCTGAAAAGCACTATGAGTGATTGTCTGTCTTGCTGTATGAACAAAACTAGCCGAAGTGTAAATCCAAAGGGCATTCTGCTACTCAGCCACTTAAGAAGATGAGCAGAAAGAGCCGCATATGCATGATTCTAGTTCTATTTCAATGCACAAATATCAAAAAGAAGTCATGTATTCTTACCTTACATTGTCCTCCTCTGATGAATCCATAACTGTTACGACTATCAGTCAAATCTTCCACCTTCCACCTTTGGACCACACATGCACTGGGCCATAAGGAGAACAACCCGCCTGCACATGTTTACAAGCCAGTTATCAAGTAAGAAATCTTAAAATGACATTCCGTACGGTGTCATGTCAAAAGGTCAAAGCTGAAAATTACTCCTAAGTGATGATGGGGAAGTGGCTATGCTTACTATATAATATGTTGCCCATTCAAGCTGAAAATATTTTCATTTGTGTGATTAGAGGTGGAGATAATTTCAGCTATTTTTGTAGAATTGGTTTAATTAATTGATATATAATATAATGAAGCATCGTATTGTTGATGATTGTTATGTGTTTTCATGTAAAATGTAAATAGTAACTGCATCGAGGCAGTCAAATAAAAGCAGTGGAATAAAAAAATGCACTATTTTACTATTAATTGTAGCGGACTAGGAGAGTAAAAGAGCAATTAATGGAAGTAACACAAACAGCAAATGCCTTATGTTATCCAAAGTTTTTAGGAGTCAAGGAGTGAACTTACAAACCAAAAAATGCATCCCCTGAAGTGATCCTGACTCAAGGCCCATAGTGTCTGCACATTGTTAGACATAAAACCTTCTGATCTTTAAACCCTTATACATTTCATATTGTATGCCATCACAGTAGTGGCACAGTAGAGGAAATGCCCTCATAAAAAGTGTCTATACCAAATTATAAACTACACATTTATTTTGACTGTATAAGTAGTTTATCTGACTTCAGTAAAAAAATATGGTTAATCTCCTATCACACAATATCATGTCTTATTTTACCTAAGACCTGAAAGCATAACAGTCATAATGATTTAAATATATTATGAAACTGAACATGGTATGGGAAGTAACCGGTCTTGTGTCCTGCAGCCACTTGAATTACATTTTCTGCTGTGGAAGTGATGCCCAGCTGATTGTGCTGTTCTTCAACATAAATGTCTCCTTAGCTACCTGCTCCTCTCCCTCAGAGTCTTTAGAGTTTTCCTTCATGTTGTCTTTCTGCTCTCACACACCCTCCTTTAAATCACTTTCTACTTCCTCATCTTGAAAGATTAGATAAATAACCTTAACCAACATAACCTCAGTCAGTAAAATGGCAGCTCAGATACTGTTTTATCCATATGGTCCCTAAACCCCTCTTTTGATCTTTGTTTTGACCTCAGTTAGCTCCAAATTAATGAATTCTAAATTGTGTTTTTTAGAATATGTTGTTATGTTGCAGGTGCAGAGCTTGTGCGACCGTGTCAAGGCACCATCTGACCTCTGTGACTTCTGTTCCTTACGTAAACCATAGATGATCATTCCTAAGCCGTTTTGCTTATTCAGTGTTTTGAGATTTCCCCCGTGACTTTTAAAGACCAACAGCTGCCTGTCTCTGCTGGAATCTGGGCACATGTGGTGGGAACGCAGGCAACTCTTATGACAGAGGCAAGATTCCCATTGAACTCTGTCACTATAGTCTCATAAAACTACACACAGACATAGCAGAGTTTCAAGATTCCCTAAAACATGCATTTCCCTTATTTTGACCCAGACTAGAGGATCTAAAATCTCTTTCAAA
The DNA here is from genome assembly GCA_900302755.1 of Chromis chromis. Taxonomy (NCBI): domain Eukaryota; kingdom Metazoa; phylum Chordata; class Actinopteri; family Pomacentridae; genus Chromis; species Chromis chromis. The sequence goes on from OMNN01021135.1 coordinate 21,239, forward strand.
AGATACAGCTCGCGGAACAGCCTCGAATTTTTAAATTTAGGGTGTTTTTTACTACTGTCAAATGTCAAAACGGGTCAAATTTGACCCAAACAGCATGTAAAGGTTAAATTTTAAGATAATGTCACCTGCTTTCATTTAAAATGAAATGAGGAGAGAATCAGATGGAATGTTGAATGAAAACTTACCTGAAAGAGGCTCCTGGAGATTCCGACATATGAAATGAAAAGACTTGGAGGCAGGACAGAGTTAGATAGAAGGAAGGGAAGAGATTGGATTGCGTAATATCACTGTACAGTATAACTGGCATAGTTACTGACTTCACCCTCATGTGTGTGTATAATATATAACTAGTTCACATGCCAGCAAAAGGCTGTGAGAAAACACCATCCCAAAAACGTCTTTGTCAGAGTTCATGTTTGAAATTCAATCTGTGTGTTCAAGTTTCAGAGATGATAGAATGACACAGAGACATGGGAACTGCAAAAACCCTCTGATTTATGATGATGTATGAATTTGTCTTATTGCATAACTTTGGATGATTACAATCAGGGTCTGCTGCAGAACGAAGATATAATTCTGTTGCTTCGAAAACTACAAAGAATACTTCAGCAGATCTTGAAGAAAGCATAAAACTTAGGATCATTATCATTAAATACTAAGGGCTCCGTTTTAATCGTGAAAATGCAACCAGTAGAGCTACATGAAAGGTCTTCAAGTGCACTTGCAATTCATGTTTGTGCATGTGCAGCTGCACAAAGTGCAAAAATGTAAACATATTTGCACTTTTTGTTAGAATTTTGAAACAAAGATGTCGATTGTCTAAGATTTAAAAAAAATAAAATAAAAACCTTTAACATGTTGCCAATCTGAAAAGCTGTTTAATAAACATATGCTCAAAGGCATTTAAACAAAGTTAAGTGTTGGAGTTCGTATTACTCAAAATTTTGACACCAATATTTTCACTTTTACTGCAAATGAATATCGGCTCCAAATATCGGTTATTGGCCTCCTTGACTACTAACAATCGGTATCGGCCCTGAAAAAAACATCTCAATCTCTAGTATCAAGTACATTTCACGAAGGGACTTATTGCAAAGGTGGCAACTTATCACGGTACCATGCTTGAATTCACTCAGATCCTGAGAGCGACCCATTCTTTCACATATGTTTATAGAAGCAGTCTGCATGCCTAGGTGCTTTTATACACCTGTGGCCATGGAAGTGATTGGGAAACCTGAATTCAATTATTTGGAGGGGAGTGTCAATACTTTTGGCAATATAGTGTATGAAGGTTTTCTCAGCAATATGGGACAGCATACATGTGACATCTTAAATGTGTGGATGATTACATTTGCTGAGTTGTAGCTAACAATCAGTTATCATTGTGCAAGCAAAAAACTAAAAAGGTGTCAATCCAAAAAGGTGATAAGTACAGAGAGGACTGAGAACAAGTTCTTGTGTAGGATCTCTGGCTATGGGCTCGCCAGGAAAAAACATCAGAGGAAATTTAGGCAGCAATGTGACAGGCTCATTCTCACAGCTATTTTATTGTTTCATGTCTTAGATAACTATCCTCACACAAGTCCAAAGTGCAGTTTATGTAAAAAATTTGATGGAGATTGATGCAAGTCGGGGTGACATCCCCAGCAATGTGTACGTCACTGCTGCTACCAGAAAGCAGTGCTGTCAGAATTATTGATGTGGAAGTAGATGCACTGGAACTCACACCATGCTAATATGGTTGAGAAAGTTGGTTTGACTGAAGGTTGGTATACAGAGGGATGTAAATCAGAGAAAAGGTGAGAGGAAACATAATTACATCAGTCTCATGGATTTAATCAAGTTAACAAAAGTCAACAAAAAGACACTAACGATCTTTGACCATGGATGTTTATTCTTAAACTATGAGAAATCTGTGGGATATGTCTCCCTCTAGTGGGCTTTCATGGTTTAACTCAGAGGACAAAAAGCTTTTAAATGTTATTAGTATATACAGAAATTAGTTACTTTACGGACAGAATAGCTTCCAAAGTATGTACAGATATTTAAGGAAAACTCAGAACCATCTGGGCCAGTCACAGTCCCACATTAACAAGGCAGTTTGCTCAAAACAACCTACATACATCAACCTGTTTCATCAGCTGTCTGCTAAATTTAACTTCATCAAACATTAATCATTGCAAAAGGCTCAGGCTTTGGCTGTTGGCATTGCTTTGTGTCACTGTGTATAAACTGGTCACATTTCATGCTGTAGAATGGTACCTAGCCAACACCTCTTTGTGCAGGAAAACTACATCTCACAGAGCCAGTATCGTTCATATTCACAGCCCTCATCATTCCACTCTGCTCTCTTTGATCCACGGCGCCATATCTCCGCACAGTCCTGGTTCCTTCCGCCATAGCTGTTCGGTTGGTCGCTACCCCAGAACCTGCAAAGCAAGGAGAGACATGCAGCATTACATTAAAAACTGTTCTTGCCTTGGAAAGAAATGGAGCCGACATCATGTGGAATTTTCACTATTTTGGATATAAAGAGATGTGTTTAGTTTCTTACGGTGTGGTCATCCGTGTCCCATCCACCCATTTCCACTCCCCTTCTACTTCATCATCAGTCAATCCAATCCAAACTTCTTTGTCACTGGTATATAATCCGTTGACGAAGTCCTACGACGGAAGAGACATTGAGTTACTGCAAGGCGCTGTCATATATACAGTTATAGATGACGTGTAGTGGAAGTATTTTCCTCAAGACTGGTGGAGACTAAAGACAGAGCTAAAATATACTATTGAATGCTAAATATACACTTGCGAGCTTGCAAACTTTAAAATGTAAACTTTAAAATGTTGTGTTTATAAAATAAAAACAATGTATGTTAACAACTCATTCTGCAATTCCTTGTCATGCATTAAGTCAAAACAAACGAGCAGAAAGATACAAAAGACACTTTGGTATCTTTCAAATTGTGTTTAGTGCAACGTTAGCAAAATGTAAGGCCCCTAAATGTATATGGTGACCGATCAGGCATAACATTATGACCACCTGCTATTGTGTTGGTCCCCCTTATGTGGTCAAAAATGCTCTGAACCTATGGGCATGGACAAGAGGACCTCTCAGGGTGTCCTATGGGGTCTGGCACCAGGATGTTGGCAGTGGATCCTTTGGGTACTCTGGCTTGTGCAGTGGGGCCTCTGTCAATCAAACTTGTTCCACTACATCCTGTTGATGCTTGAT
>OMNN01021141.1:6016-29347 GCA_900302755.1 Chromis chromis
TGCTACATATAATTCAGGAAAGATGATTAAAAAAAAAAGCAGTAGGGGAAAGTGAAAGATGCGGCATAGGATAAGGACAAAGAGGATAACAAAAGAAGGAAGGAGGTGTGGAATAACAGAATGTTTTGGCAGAAGAAAATGGTAGATCTCACTATGTGGGCCCAAGTTCTTTCCCTTCTCTGTCATAGACTAAAATTGTGTCAGATGTGCCCCAGAAAGTTTGGTTAGCACTGGATTCAAACCTGCTGCTTGGCTGGGGCCTTTCTGAGTGGAGTTTGTATGCTCCTACTGTGCTTGTTTGGGTTTTCTCCAGGTACATCCACACTCCAAAGTCATGGAAGGATACCTGGTGATTCCCAATTGTCCGTAGGGATAGATACAACACTCATGGTTTTCTGCCCCTTTGTGTTGGTCTTGTAATGGACCTCCGACCTGTCCAGGGTGTGTCCCACCTCTAGTCCACTGTCATCTGCCATCAAGCTCCAGTCCTCCATTACCCTCTACAAGATGAAGCAGAAATAACCAATTTATATTCTAGAGTCCTACCTTTGGACTGCAGAACTCATTTGCCTTTGATGATGTTGTCCAGCAACACTCACTCACAGGCTCCGCCCACAAGCTGCCGAATACTGTTGGGAAAACATAACAGAAAACAACTTTTAGTCAAAATATGAGGACCACTCATCCAAACAATGTCAAACTTTTCGCCGCATTTCCTTGGATTCTCAGCGACACATCTGCCAAGTTTGAAGTCGATTGTATGAACAATGGTGGAGAAAAGTGAAAAACAGACACACAAACAAACACACAGGCAAACAGAGCGACATATCCTGTGACGTCACACATTTTCCATTGATGATGCTGCCTACCAAAAGGATCAGCTGTGGTTCACAAGTAGCCAAAATCCTGTTGAGGACACTGCTGTGAACAACTTCAAACCATGGGAAGAACCCCAAAATTGCCACCAATCATTTACTTTAGACACTGCACTTCCCCTGGTCCCCAGCAATACCACTCGCTTTGAATGTTATCAGCCTATTTAATTGCTGTTAATTTATCACTACCATAATTATGCTTTAGATTGGGCAAACAGCACTCACTAGTTGACCATATTAGACACGCCAATTAATAAAAACGGAAAATAACTCAGATTATGTAGGTGATCTCTTGTGTGAGTAAGTGCATGTAAAATCTCCATTGGTGTCGAGCCAAAGCTTGTAATAGACACGCTTGTCCAATACAGGATACCATATTAGTGGTAACAACAAACAACAAACTTAACCCAAAACTATGATCTTTTCCTAAACCAAACTTTTTTTAAACAAGTACTTTTGGTGCCTAAACCTAACCAAACAGCAATTGAAACGAAAGTCTCCTTGGTGACAGTTTACCAATTAGCTTTTCCATTTTAGCTTAACTTTGAGGTATTTCAAAAAATTTTGCATAAGTTTAATTTAGCTTTTTCCACCATTTATCCATCATTTTAGTTAATTATCTCAACCATTTATCCATTTACTCTTAGCTCACTGTTTAAGCTTCACTACTAGTTGACTGTTTTGATGCACTCTTATGGTACTCAAAGTGTGTGAAGGTGTTGTATCTGCCTCAGTGTGCTCTACATGTGAATATGTTGTTTAATTAAAATAGGAATTTTCAGCTTTATCAAGTTATTTCAGCTACTCTTGGTTCAAATTCCCTCTTTCCGCCTTTACACGGTAACAAATACATGCACACATTCACAACAAAGGCCGACCCAGACGTGTACACACAGTCCAGTGTGTCCTTACAGTTAAGTCTGACAATCTACACAGCTGGGTGCTTTTTTCCCTTCACATAACAGCTGAAACAACAATTTTTCTCACAGGGTAAGACCATTGTGAGTCTCAAAAGCTTCAACAGCCCATCTCCCTGCCTCTCCGTCACCATGCAAACCTCAGGGGATGTTAAGTGTGACGTAAAGGACAAAAGTTGTTTTTTTTCAGTGTTTCAGTGGTTTTACACTTGTGCATTTCCTTTGTACTGTGTACAGTGTTGGCCAGTGAACTAGTTTAACTTACTGATACCAACACAAACATAGACAGCGGTCTGAGATTCTACTGAAAAGAACTGCTGAAACAATACAACTTGGCCGCAGCCTGTTTTCATCACGGGGGAAATCCTGCTGCCTGGACGGCCACTGATAGGAGTAAGATGAGAGGGAGAGAGCCAGAGAGGAGGAGAGAGATAAGAGAGAGGCAAAGTGTGTTGGGGGGATAGAAGAGGAGGACATGTGGGATCCAGTCCAGAGGGAAACATAGTGCAGAGGTAACATCAGAACGAAGGGAGTAAAAGAGGTGAAAGAAATGGGAGAGAGGAAGAGAAAATTACTCAGAAAAGTTCAGGTTAGTTTGTGGGTGGAAAGTCTAAAGTCAAGATAACTTAGAAAGTCCGGTTGTACCACGTCAGGTCAGGATGCAGCTGAGCAGGAACACAGTGCTCTAAAAAACATGTGTCGATTCTTTATCTTGAAAGTAAACCACAAGTGCTGCAACAGGAAGGAGTTTTCTGACCTTTGGGGTGTGTGAATTATAAATGCGTTTCTTACAGTAAAATACAGACCATGACATTCTTCAGACCTCTGACTTCAATTTCTGCAATCTGTTTACCAAAATATAGTGACAACCTTTAATTTTTTTTTTTTTTTTTACTGGAAATCTTCTATGATATTGTAGGCAGAAAACTTTATGAGGCCTCTGTAGATCAAACTTGGTCCCGCTTGTTCCATGGATGCTCAATGAGTCTGGGATCATTGTGCTCCTTCAGTAATTGCTGAGCAGTTTTTGTAGTGTGCAATCTGCAACAAATTTAGATGCACTGTAAAATAAAATCAATTAATTAATCAAAAAATAAATAAATTGTAAAAACCCTGAAAATCTGGCAGCAAAGTTGCCCAAAAAGTATTTAAAAAAATTATGTATACTGTACTGTATTGTTCAAAAACTAAAAATTGCGAAAATTATTTCCCTGTGGCTTTACCAGATATTATCAAAATAAATATGAAAAATATTAGTTTAAAAATAATTTAACGCTGTTTAGCTCACTGAGTTAAGGCGATGCCACAGGGGCTCAGTCCCTTAGCAGAGGTCATGAGTTTGAGTCCAGCTCAAGACTTTGCTACATGTCACTCTCCTCTATCCCCCCTTTCACTCTGTCTCTCTCTCTCTATCAATAAAATGGGAAAAAGTCTCCCCCCAAAAATACATAATAATAATAATTTAACATTTTTCAGTTGTTAAAATACTTTCTTTTTTTTCTTTTAACAGCACATATCTGTAAAATAAAAGTATTTTTTGCTGATTCAAATACTCTAGAAAAAAGTAATTCCACAGTCAAACATTGTAAAAGAATGAATTGCCATTTATTAATTACAATTAGTTGTAGTTTTGGCCTGTTTTATTACGGTTAACTAGTAAATCTATATTTTTTTCTGTATTCGGTATTACCTGTAATTTCACAAAACAGTGAAAATCTGTAAAATGTACTGTTAAAAACTGTTTTTAAAAGTTCATTTTCACAGTGTGATGTCAAAGTAACATCTGCATGAATGCCAGGACAGAAAGTGTCATAGGAGAACATGGCATTTTAACAAATGACTGTTATACTCTTAACCTGCCAGTGGTTTTATGTGGTGTTGCTGATTGCTGCATCTGATATTAAATTAATATTGCTGATTAATAAACACTATTTTACTGTTGTAGCTGGTAGAGGTGGCACAAATTAAGTTTCTTCATACTTTTAGAAAATAGTTTTTTTACCTAGTTAGCATGTCCATATGGTGTTTTTTATATGTGGGAATACATGAAATAAGCCGTCAGTATCATGGTGGTACAATTTCACCGTAGAACTGTAGTGTATCAATGACAGTCTTCATGTATGGCTGAATTACTTCAGTATTACAACTTGCCGTTGTATATCGTGGAGTAGTTGTACAGTGTTTTCCTGCAGCGCTGTAGGTGAGCTGGTGTGCTCGAGCAGCAGCAAGTGGTCCTAAGTAGAGGCAAGGACTTCACAGATCTGCACATTCTAGAGAACATAATGATGTAGAGGTACATTTGAGCCACTTGTTTTTAGTAGAAACGGGTTATTTTCATGGAAATGAAACTTCTAACTTCTCTATGTACCTTTGACACAATCATGGGTTAATAGTGGTTAAATCAACAACCACGACATGAGTCAGTACTTAGTCATATTTTACTGTTGAATGCCACAACACTATTTGCATGTCAGAAACATGAAAACTTGCAACCACGAATAATTAAATCTAAATACTGAGTCACTGGTTACTTGTAATAATCAGAACTATTCACAAAAGAGCCTCTGTTTTACTGGTGGCAGTGAATCACCTGAATTCAGTTGAATACTGTCTGCTGATTTAGGGCTTGTAAGTGATTTATATGTTACAATAACCAAAGTAAAAATTGAAGGTGGGCATCATAATTTATTTCTACTTTTCCAAACAATATTTTTTATTACTGAGGGTACAACTACCCCAAATGCAACCACATATCTCCCTCCTGTCTCCATCCTACTACATTTGAGGACAATACTGAATAAGTACTTTGTGACCACAGTTGACCAAACTGAACCAGCAGCAGCGGGATCTCCTACCCTCACGGTGAATAGTCACTTAAACAGCGGGGTTCCTCCATGCTAATTTTCCCATACATTCCAACACAGAAAATGACTTTGGCAAGCTACCATGCTGTGGTTACCCTTTTATAACTTCACGCATGGCGACCAGGGAAGAAAAGCAGACCCAATCCATCCAGCGCTGCAGTCATATTGAAACATTTAAGGGGTTCTGTATTAAACACCGTCTGAAAGTATATAAAACAGAATTTGCAGAGGTCTGGTGTTTTTGCCATGGGATCCAACTCTGAAAAAGAGCTTTAATTTAAATGAGATAATAACTTTAAATGACATCATGTGTGTTTTGCCTTAACTTCATTTGTCTGTTTGGGACAATGGGTGAAGCCGTACATGAGGATCCCTGCTGTCAGGTGGCGGGCAACAGACCACCTATGATTCTTTCATGTGCTTTAACTGAAATGAAAAGAAGTCATGAATAGATGAATGAGCCAAAGAGGATAAATATTTCAGAATGTGCCGGTTTAAACAAGCATCTAAACAACTTGGGCTTATCCTGCTTGCTCCCATTTCATCCCTGACTGTTATAAAACTGTGATCAAGTGAAGAAATACTGCACAAGTTTGCTGCTCAAGACTCACCTCAACCTTTCCCTGATGTGCCATAAAGCAAAGCGAAATTCTCTCATGTGCTTAAATCACACGAGAAACTGCCAAAGATCAGTTAAGTCAACCAGTTAGATCAGATTATATCTGACTTTATTGATTGCCACAGTTTGACACACACACAACAGTACATAAAGACAACATTAGCAGCCATAAAGAGTCCGACTGTGGTGGTGTTTTATGATCCAGGTTCATCCTCCTGAGGTGCCTCTCTGAGCCAGCCAGCGCCAGGGGACTGATTTACTTGTCACACAGGGGGGACATATTTAGACTGGATGCGCTGGAGAGAGTGGGCAGTAAAGCTGGCAGGGCAGAAGATGACCCAGACAGTGGGAGTGTGGAGGACTAGAGGCGAACACGTAAGACACACCGGTTAACCTCCTGCCATTAGAGCAGCGGTGATTTCTGACCGAGGGCCAGGGGACAATGGACTGCACTACACTAATTACACACCCTGACACGGATAATAGGAAATGCACTCGCTCTTTATGAGGGTGAACAGACGTCTGTAGATCTGTCTTTAACAACTCGTAGTCACAGCAGAAATAAGAAGTCTCAAATGTGGCTTTTACACATGTGCGAGAAGTAATGGCTGAACTAACATTTCAAATGTCAAGGGACTGTTTAGTGCAGTAGGATCGACCAAACACTACATCTCAGGTAAATAACAGAGTTTAATGCAGTTCTCAGTAAATATGTCTGTTTATACTAACCTGCCCAGGTGTCAAATTTTAACTCCCTCAGCATATCTCAGTGTGTGTGTTTGCTATAAGACAAATTATATGAGACCACCAACCTGAGACCACCATGAGATCCTCAGACTGAGACGTGAAATGACATGAAGACTTTCCATCATGAGCGCAAACATACATGGAAAAATCTATCATTTGTTTTCACAGAAAGGTTTTCTTTCATTTCGTGTCCAGATTTGAGTTATGGTTATGGTTATGGTTATGTCACATGACCCATGTGCAGAGGTGTAGCGGCTGTGCTGGGTTAGATTCTGACCTCGGCCATTTACCGCATGTCCTTCCCCACTCTCTCCCATTTCTGACTCTATCCACTGTCCTGTCTAATAAAGGCATAAAAGGCAAAAAATAAATCTTAGAACAGAATAGAGACATTTTGTCCCCATAGGTCTTTAACAAAATATTATTTTGAATTTGAATGATTTTATTTTGAAATTTTGGAATAGAATAGGTCTTAGGTGTTATTTTGAAGTCAAATAAATTTTAAAGCTTAAGCTGAATGAGAGATTTGAATAGTATAAAACAAAATATAGAATAGAATAGAATAGAATAGAGCCATTTTGTTCCCATAGGTCTTTAACAGAATATTATTTTGAATCGGAATTATTTTATTTAGAATTTTGGAATAGAATAGAATAGAATAGAATAGGTAATATTATGGAATTCATTGGCCATCATGAGATATGTTTTTACTGTATGCAGGGTTTCCACAGGTTAAACGAAACACTTCTTTGTGCACACAAAGTCTAAACAAATAAGAAAGAGTAATAAACAAAGTCCTGACACAGAATAAATGTGTGTTAGCAGCAGTTCCTCACTAAAACAACCTTTAAACATCGCTGCTGTCCTGAACACTGTCCGTCCCGCCACTGACAGTAAAGCGGGTAACCAGATATTCAAAAACAATACGTCATCCCACAATGCACCGCGCTTACGTCTCCTTACAGCATTACCTCATCCCACAATCCACCGCGAGATTGAGAGAATCTTCTGGGTGGTCGTCAAGGCAACGCGCCTTATCTGCGCGCCGAGCCCCGCCCCTAGCCCCGCCCCCAGCCAATGGGAGAGCCCCGTCATGACATCATGGTTATTTTTAGAGAGGCAGCGGCAGCAGATAAGGTTTGGCTCCACGCTGCTCTGCTCAGAGTATATACAGAAACACAGGCAGGCAGAGGAGGCACCGCGGAGAAAAGTTAGAGCCGCTCGGCGCTTTTTCATTCAAGGACTCACAACAAGTCTGGATACTTTGGGAAACGCTTTGTGAACTGTCACAGCTCAACACTGAACACTCGACCTCCGCCGGGTGAACGAAGTAAGTCCTGATTCCTGTGTCAACAAAGAGCGCACTCAAAGTTTTTGGGAAGTTTTTACGCACAGAGAGGACGTTTGGAAACCTCAGTAACCAGGAAGAAGAGAGGGGGGTTCCACGAAAAGTTGTTCTGTAGAAGATTTTTGTTGCTGCATTTGTTTTTGGTCCACTTCTATGTATACCAAGATGGAAACTACTTTCTATGACGACTCACTCAACGCTTTCTCCCAGCACGACAACCCCGGCTACGGATACAGCAACCCCAAAGCGCTGAAACACAACATGACACTGAACCTCTCCGACCCGACGGGCACTCTGAAACCTCACCTGCGCGCCAAAGCTGGGGAGATCCTCACCTCCCCGGACGTGGGCTTGCTGAAGCTGGGCTCCCCGGAGCTGGAGAGGCTCATCATCCAGTCCAGCAACGGGCTCATCACCACCACGCCGACCCCGACCCAGTTCCTGTGCCCCAAGAATGTCACCGACGAGCAGGAGGGCTTCGCGGAGGGGTTCGTCCGAGCCCTGGCCGAGCTGCACCACCAGCACATGCCGGCCACCACCTCCGCTGCACAGACCAACGCTGCACTGCCGCCGGTCTCCTCCGTCGCCGGTGCCACCGTTTACAGCAGCAACGCCACCATGCGCTCCGACTCGCCGGTTTACGAGGACTTGAACACTTTCAACCCGGCCATCAGCACCGTCTCTGCACCGAACTACACCACCTCAGCCCCGACCATGTCCTTCCCCGCCGCCCCGCCTCAGCTCCCCATCTACGGCCAGCCGTCCGCCCAGCTCCACCGGCTCACGGCGCTCAAAGAGGAGCCCCAAACCGTGCCCGAGATGCCGGGGGAGACCCCTCCTCTCTCCCCAATCGACATGGAGAGCCAGGAGCGCATCAAGGCCGAGAGAAAGCGGATGAGGAACCGCATCGCCGCCTCCAAGTGCCGGAAGAGGAAGCTGGAGCGCATCTCTCGGCTGGAGGACAAAGTGAAGAACCTCAAGTCCCAGAACTCGGAGCTCGCCTCCACCGCCAACATGCTGCGGGAGCAGGTGGCCCAGCTGAAGCAGAAGGTGATGAACCACGTCAACAGCGGGTGTCAGCTCATGTTAACGCAGCAGCTCCAGACCTTCTGAGGTGGTGACCAAGCGGCGGGCGGAGAGAGAGACGAGAAAAGAAAAAGACTGTTGTTGAAAGAAACGGACGCTTCCTGTGACAGTGAGTGGCTGCGTCTCCCGAGATCGTGACGGGATTTGGGACAGTGTGGCGCGGACACTGGCAGGACCGGGGGGCCGCGCTAAAAGTTCCTGAAAGTGCCATGCGCTCCCCGGCGGCGCGTCCTAGAGATGGGCTCGGGACAGTGACAGTAGCCATGAACCAGAGGGGGCCATGGCATCAAGCAGGATACCTTTCTGTTTCGTGCTGTTTGTTGTGAACAGAACTGGACAGGACTGAAGTTTTCTTGATTTACACCCAGCTGTGCATGGACCTTAATCATGACATCCACGGGGAAGTTTCAGTATTAGAGGATTTAAGAACCTGCAATAGAGACTTTTCTTGCTGTAGCCATAATGGCCTCAAATCTTGGGCGTGTTGGTCAACTCTAAACGGCTGAAAAGTTGTAACAAATGCTGCCTGACTTCTGAGTTACAGTACAAAGTACATTGTTTTCTTAATTGTAAGAAGTTAAGTTAGAAAAGCTTCAAGATTTACTTGTTTTTTTCTAAAGTTGTTTAATGGGGTTTCACTCATTGTTATATGTATATAAGATCAACTTGGAGTACTTATGTTTACCATTTGTAATAAGAATACTGTATAATTTTTTATGTTTGTTTTCTGAGCACTTCAGAAACTAATCAATATTTAAGAAAATAAAACCAGATAAAATGAAGCAACATTGCCTCTGTGTTCTTGTAAGAGTGTGACAGAAAGAAGAAAAAGAGGTGGGTGTGCCATGTCAGGAACTCCAACAATAAAACATGTTGCAACATGTTGCAAGAGCTGCTAGTTCAGAGTACCTCAAGGTAAATTCCATTAGTGCTGGTATTGATCCAGGCTAAGTGATTGTGTTTCAGCTGACAGATCAGGCTCACTTACGACTGATGGAGGCCAATTCTGCAAATTGGGGCTGTGGAGTTTGAGATCTCCACTTTGTGTCTCAGCACACACAGATACACAAGAAGAATCTCACTATCAGGCAACACAAAAACCTCTTTTAGCTGTCAGTAAACACTATGTCACTATAAGTCTATAGCACTGTAACACTGAGCCACAACAGGTTGAAGTGAGCAAGAAATCTCAACTGAAGACATTAAAGGCATCACTGATCTGGCACACAGAGCAATAGAAGAATTTCAAGCTTTTGCACAAACTGCTTTCTGGGTTAAAGAATTCATATCAATAAAAATAAATGTATAAAAATCAGAGCTCCATGTGCATCCCTTCTGTCAAACATGCAAAGTTTAGGAACACGAGAGCACAAATATCAATACAAATGAGCTCACACATTAATTAAAAGAAGTAGAAACATAATTTCACATATATAAATGCAGATAAAAGAACTGAGCTCAAGTTTAAGTACAAGAAATAACCACATTTACATAAACAAAATCAGATGCAAGTATTAAAGATGATTCTATAGGCTAAGGCACATGATCTCATATAAATCAAACTAAAGAACAAACTGTTCATTTGAAAGGGGGTCATAAATATATTTACGACCATATAAAACTACAGGGATTATCAGGCCAATCACAGGCCATCTTTCATGCTATTGCACCATTTAGTTACTCAACATTACTTTCTCTCCTGTTGCAAATAACAAAATCCCCAACATGTCAGAACGAATGCAAATAAAGTCTCAGGTCCTGGTGTGCAAATATCCAGACAGGACACATTATTATTGCAATGGAATTCAAAATAATGTGTTTTTGGATGTGTAAAGTCTGGATATATTTTAGTCCTGTGTCATGAAGTCATCTGATAGAGCACTTTCAGCAACTTCACTATAAAGATCCTCTCTAAAAAGTAGATTAAAGGGGCAAATAGTAAGCCAAACAGAAGGATATGCTTTAGCACAAGAAATGTAAATGTAAGATTGGAAGCTATCACAAAATCATCAACAGGTCTGCTACTGCTATTATAAAATATTTTGTATACAACACAGCTGAACATTCCCAGTTCTGAGATCAATTCTTTCTTGTTTTTAACTTCTGAATTAGATAGTAGATACTGTGCAGGCTATATCTACATATCTGAAGTAAAAACTTTGATTTCCTATGTATCCTCAGAAAGCTAAGCCAATATTATGAATCTCTTCCCTGCTCAGACAGCAGGTGCATGAGAGAGGGGAGGTCAGATTTGGCTCACAGGTTAGAAAGTGTGGTCTTCAAACACTGCAGGACACTAGTGCTGCTGATAATGAAACACTAGAGGGCGACACAGACCGAGTCAGAATGACCTGGCAGATGAAATACTGCTTTTTCAAAGTCTTCATGACTCAATTGTAGTTCATATAGTTTCATGTGTGGCTTAAATTAACACAAACCTGCAATTTCAAGCATCAAACAAACAAAACATTAACTGAGGTAACTAAAAAAAATATTTTCAGTATGTATACATAATGAAGTTTAGATAGAACAGATTTTTATTGTCAATTTCTCTATATATTCAGGACATACAGAGAAAGCTATATAAGCTATAAGGGAGTTTGTAAAGTGATTTAGTGATTTTTTCCCCCCTATTTTTTTAGGTCTTTTTTTTTTTTTCATTTTTTGCTTGTTTATTTTTGTCTTTGTATATTGTTTTTCTTTTTCTTTTTTTAAATCTACATGGGATATTTTTCTAATATAAATTAATAACATAATTGCAGCTAATTAAACTGTCTTTTTCATTTTGCTGTGGTTATTATTTTATCTTAATACAGCCTTTCACAAATTAAATGACATTAAACTAATTTAAAGCCAGTTATAAACACTAAAACAACACATTACTTATTAAGGTGGATTGTTTTCGGTTTGGTCTACACAGATTTGTCCAAACAGATTATTATTCTACATGCTTATTTGTGGGAATCCTGATTTATTTTGTAAATCTGCTCTGATTTCTCAAACTTGGAGCAACATGACATCATTCCGGAAAGCGGTGCGCTCCCCTGCCATATAAGGAGAGGGAACACTCGGAAGACCCGCGTCACCGCGGAGGGGGCGTGCCTTACTGGAAGTGAATCGACGCTGTAATCTGCTGTGTGTGTTTAATACGAGGAGTCCTGAGAAGTTGTACAAAGAACAGACTGGATTTACTCCCCAAGGACGAATCAGACAAAAGATTAAAGCGACAATAAGGCTGAGTGGATGACCAAAATCCGGGAAATAACACAGACAACCCAATTTTTGTATTAAAATATATATAAAATATGTCAAAACGCGCATTAATTGTAAGACCAGGCTACGGGATAGGTTTATAAATAATATTTAGTATATTAAGGGAGTAATACAAGGCAGTACAAGGAGGTTACATCCAGTTATATACAATTTTGAAGTACTTGAGTATTTATGATATTTTGCAACTAGTATTTCACTACATTTTAAAGAAAATATTGTAGTTATTACTCCACCACCTACATGTGATTGACAGCTATAGTCCATAATAATATAAATTAACAGTCTAAATACCAATACAGGTCTCTAACCATCTCTGATGCATAGTGCCTTGTTATAATATCATTTTATAAATCTGTGTTCTCGTTGATAATACAACTGACTGAGGTTATTCTGCTGCATAATAGGTACTTTTATCTAAATGAGTCACTTTTCGTTTAGGGTCTTCTCTTGGATGATAGCGGCCTTGCTAATCCCCAAAAAGCATTGACGTCATTTCTTGGTGTAACATTTTGACCGTACAAAATAACCCTCTGTGCTGTTTTATAATAATAGACATATTTTTAATGGTGGATTATTTATCTGACTGCCAAGTTTATTGAATTATTCTAAATGATTCTAGCACACTTGTGGAAAAAGAAAATCAGCAATGTCAGTGATCTTTGGAAACTTGTAGTTTCTATTGCACACTACATAGAGAGTACAAAGACACCAACCTAATCTTAAGAGCAAATGACCATTGTCCAACATGCTTTAACTTAAATACACTTTTTTTCATTATGCCCTCTCAAAGTATGATTGTGAGCTGCTTTTCACCTCCTTTCATCCAGCATTTTTATAGTGCAACACATCAGAGTTAGTGGGATGTTGTCCTACTCTTCCTTGGAGGACATTTTTGGGGAACAGGATCACATTGTTGGACATGTCCATCCAGAGCATCACGAGGCAGATTTACTGTCATACTATGTAGTCTGTAACGATTTAGGCAACAAATGGTAGAATTGTGAACACTCACTGATATGTAGTATCCAGCAAGCCAACAGCCCATTCTCATCTTTTCTTCTGTCATCTGTGGCAGGTCATTTAAATAAAATTACATGTTAAGGAGGCCTTTTATAAGCACTGGTCAAAGAAATGTCTGTAGGTACTGGTCACACTATCTTTTTTTTTTAGATTTATTTTTGGCTCTTTTGTGCCTTTTATTAGAGAGGACAGGACAGTGGATAGAGCCAGAAACAGGAGAGAGTGGGAAAGGACATGCAGTAAATGGCCGAGGTCGGACTCAAACCTGGCACAGCCGCTACCCCTCTGCACGTGGGTCACGCGACATAACCACTAGGCTATCGGGGCGCCCAGTGGTCACACTATCTGATCATTGTCCTTTAAAGCAACAGCTGACCAGGATGTGGATTAACTCATTGGTTGAAAATTCGTCACCAGTTGAACAGCTCAAAAACTTTTTGTCCACTATTCGCTAAATGTAACACTTGCCTAACTATAGCAGCAGAAAATAGTCATGAAAGACTATTTGCATTTATTTTTTACTATATTATTATTATAAAAATGTATGACTCCTGTTACATTGAATGAAAACAAACACTGTTAGTTGATCAGATAATCTCACAAAGGGCCGGTTGAGCCAGTTGGATCTCCATGGTGAATGTTTTCTGTCTGTATTTAGTTGCTAAGGCAAGGTATTTCACTTAGCAATATGGTATAAAACACACACACATGCAGAGCTAGAACAACAAATTAAACACTGACGTGCTGAATGCATATTTAAAATGTTCGGCATACTCAAAGGTTCTGATGCTCAAGTGGCATCAACCTATATGAACCCTTATGCAGTGGATGTGATCCAGGCCAAGAGGAGAGATTTGGTTTATGGGATCTCACACACTGAGGATCTGCTGGATCTTCTCGTCACAGAAGGAGCCATGACAGCAGCGAAGAGGTCCGTCGTGTTGACCATCAGGACGCGCACAGATCAGAACTCCAGAGTATTGGACATCCTGGAGGCCAGAGGTGAGAGAGCGTGTCGCAAATTCTTCCATCCATGTCTTATGCTGACAGAACCGGACCTCTATCAGCGAATCAAGACCTACGTGGGGAGGGTAAATGAACATATTCGAGACTCAAGGAGACAGCTGATTGGGTATTTGATGGAGAGGGACCACGAGGGGGTGGATAAAATCAAAAATCAAATTGTAACTCAGAGGACTCACACTTTACATGGAATTAAAGAAGCTAAGAGATCAAATATTGAGAAGGCAGGAAGAAAAACTGTGTTGCTGGGGAAAGTAAAAGATAAACTAGCAGAGAGTAAATCAGAAACCCTCATTCACATGATTGCTGCAAATGGGGAAGTAGAGTTACTGGAGGAGCTGTTGGAAGACACCGACATCAACACTGTCAATCCCTCCAATGAGACTCTGTTACATGCAGCAGCAGAACATGGACATTTATCCATCATTCAACTCTTAATCCATAAAGGAGCCAGACTGGACCTGCAGGATAATGCTGGTCACACAGCTCTTCACAAAGCAGCCAGCAGGGGTCATACTGACATCATCAGGGCCCTCATAAAGGCTGGGGCCCCCATCCACAGTCTGGATTTGCAAGGGAAAACTCCCATTCACCTGGCAGTGGATAATGAGCACCTTGATTCTGTAAAGGTCCTGGTGAAGGAGGAGGCCAAGCAGTCTGAGAGCCACAACCAGGACATGTTTCTCCACATGGCAGCCATGGAAGATAACAGGAGGCTTGCTGAGCTGCTGCTGCAGACCGGAACTCCTGTCGATGCTATAAACAGCCACAAAAAGACAGCTCTGTTCTATGCAGTCAAGAGAAACAATGACAAAATGGTAACTGTGCTTCTAAACGCAGGAGCCAAAGTTGACCGTGATGCCATAAATGAAGCCATTAATCTGCATGAAGCAACAATTCTCCAGCTGCTGCTTGGTGAGTCTTTTCAGTTTGTCGTGAATTAATCACATAAAGCGTAAAGCTGCAAGTATAAGCTCATAGTGAGTTTTGTTCAAACTACAGCGAATGCCAGAGGAGTTCTGAGCGAAGAAGCACTGGGCTCTGCTCTCCTCTCAGCTGTTAGACAGAACCATGATGGAGCAGTGACCACACTGATAGACAACGGAGCAGATGTGAACATCTGTGACAAACAAGGATACACTCCTCTCTTCCTGTCGGCTGAGCTGGGACACAATGAAGTCTTCAGGTGATGTGCAACAGGGATTTAGTGTCACTAAAACACACGTTTGGTTTCAGTGTTTACAGGTTTGTTTGTTTTCTATAAGCAGGCTTTATCGTTGCAACATTTTCATACATGAACTAACTTTAATTTCCCTTAAATCATACCCTAATTCTCTCAAACTCCAAAATAACTAAAAAATAATAATTCAGCCGGGTTTATTCCCTTTAACTTATTGATTAAAATGGATTTTCTGTAATTTTTTTGTCTTTTCACACTGTTTTCCATCTAGCATGTTTTACTTAAAAAACTCTGTTGTGCTCTGTAAACATCACTGGCTTCATATTATTACCATTATCCATCACAGAAACCTAGTTAACTCCAACTTCTTTCTCTGTTGTGTTGATATTTCTTTCTGCAAGTTCCTAACTTTATTTCATATCACCAGATGTAGATTCCATGCAAGTGGTCTTTGTGTCCTTTAGTCAGAGCTTTGCCTTGTTTAGGAATGTTTAGAAAATCTGAAGTTAACGTCTGATGCTCACATTTTTTCCTGTGTGGTAAAAATAACCATAATTATTGACTGAAGCTGTAATTCGCTCCATTGAATCCTGATGGTTCCTGTGTGTTCTTTGACACTTAAAAGTGGGATCAAGATCAGGAAAGCTGCATGAATATAAATGTAAAAATCAGTGCTTTTCATGTCAACAGACCCACACTGCTCAACTGCATGACATCTGTGGCAATAAATAAGTCTTACACAAAAGATTATCACCCTTCATTACTTGACAGGACAAGCATGTGTCAAATCAGTCACAGACACCAACAGCAGGTATTGCAAGAACAAAAACCAAACTTTGAGCAAAAAGCTGATACAAAGAACAAACCACAGTCAAAAGCAGAAGACCTGGCAAAAAATTTACTAAAAATCCAAAAAGATAACAAAAGCATGGCATAAACTGAAGCAAGAAATAAAGAAACTCAAACGTTTGAAAGCTAAACGTACAAACCTGAGGTAGGTGAACACAGGGAAGAACTCAGTCAGGTGAGCAGGTGGTCCAACATGGAGGCCAAACTGGGTAACAAGCAGGAGGGCAAACAAGTGACAAAACAGGCAACAAACCAGGCAGGTATCCAGCAGGGAAGGTTGTAAAAACAGAAAAACTGGCAGAGAACAAAGGAGAACACAAGGAACTAATTAGGAGATGTGATGCTGGTGAAACAGATCAGGGCAGTCAAAAGGGAGGTAAACAGACAGAGACAGGAAGTAAAGACAACAAGAGTCACATAAGGGCAGGCAATGGCAAAATAAAACAGGAAATGAACAGCACCCAGCCCAAGACCATGGCAGCATGGTAAAATAGCTTCTTTTTTTTTTTTAAAGTTAAATAAGAAAATTAACTGATATGAGCCATAATTTATTCTCACAGACATGTACCTACTTACACTCACATAAAAGTTACTCTCAAGTGACATATTTATACATATTTTTTTTCTAAATCAAATAGGGTTTTATATGTCCATTACTGCGGCTTGTATGTATCCAGAGTTTTGCTGCACAGTATATATACAATACCAGCCCTTTTCTGTACTTTGCTGCACCTTAACAAATGCCATATCTTAAATAGTGACTTTTTTTTAAATCTCAGAATGCTATTAGCAAAACAGGCCAAACTGGACGCCACATTACCTGACCTCTCCTCTGTGTTACACCTGGCCGTCCACGGTGGCAGCGTTCCCATAGTGCAGACTCTGCTGGAACAAGGAACGGACCCCAACATCACTGGAGCTAAAGGCCAGACGCCCCTCCACCTGGCAGCTCAGTGTAACAGGACGGACTTAGTCGGTCTGTTGTTGGAAGCTGGAGCTCAGGTAACAGTCACAGCATTCCCAGCTGGCAGGAAACATTCCCTAACATTTGATAACATTACGTACAAATACATACATTTTTATTTATGGTAATGTCCCTTTAAAGTTAATATACTGTCTTATTATGGAACCTTATGAAACATTCTTACAATGTTCTATAAAAGCAATAGAAGAACGTTCTCAAACCAACATTTAATATATGTTTTCTAGGTGTTATCGGGGCTTCAGATAACTGAATTCTTTGTACAGATTTTTTTATAACATTTACCTAATGTGATATATTAAAAGTAGAACATTTTGCCTTTATGTTGTGGGAACACATTATAAGTTGTTCTTCTACAAGAAGTTTTCACAATGATGACAGAGAATTGATGTTGTCAATGCAACATTCAAAAAAACGTTTTTGAAATGTTATTGAAAGCTCAGATGACAAAACTTTCTTTATAAGATGCTCTTGTACTGAGATATATTACCAGAGGTGGAACATTGTGGCTGCAATGTTTTATAGATGTTGTTGGGGATGTTGTTGGGGAAACACATTATAGAACGTTCTCTATAACACATTCTCACAATGTTCCATAATAACAACAGAAGAACGTTGTCAAACCTACATTCAAAAAATGTTTTCTACATGTTATCGATGCATCAGATGACAGAACAACTGTACTGCAATATATTAACAAAGGTGGAACATTGTGGCTGCAATGTTCTGAGGATGTTTTCGGGATGTTGTTGAATTAAATCATTATGGAATCTATAAAACCTTCCCACGATTGTCCACAATCTTACATTATAACAAATGTAGAACATCCTCAGTGCAACATTCAGTTGTGGGAACGTTAGGGCATAACGGTCTAACAATGTTATCACTAAACATTTTTAGAACATCTTTAGTTATCCTGCCTTGAAGGAGAACATTTTCAAAAGTAAAAGAAAACTTCCTGCTGAAATCATTATTACAACTTTGTAGAACTTTCTCTGAACATTTTTGGAACAAAAACATTCTGTCTGGGTTTAGTGACTGGTGTCAGTTTTATTTTTAAACATACAGTACGTTTATGGAGTGTTGGGTGTCCTTTCTTTAGGTGAACGCAGTGAACCAGGATGGACTGACTCCTCTGCATGTAGCGGGTCAGCAGGGTCACGCAGACACAGTGATTCAGCTTCTTCAGGGTAAAGCTGACCCCAAAGTCAAAGACAGGCAGGGGAGGACAGCTCTGCACTGGGCTGCATCTTCTCAAGAAGCGAGCCGAGTGGTGGACCTGCTGCTGTCAGCCAAAGCCAACCCAAACACCACTGATAACGGGAAGAAAACTGCTCTCCATGTGGCTGCTATGGCGGGAAAAGTAGATGCAGTCACCTCACTGTTGTCCCATAAAGCAAAGGGTGGAACAAAAGACATGGACGGCTCCACACCTCTACATTACGCAGCAGCTGGTGGACATGCAGGCGTGGTTTCAGCTCTGCTTCAGTCCCTCAACAACAAGGGGATTGAAGAAAGGAACGCATGGAGGAAAACGCCGCTTCATGCTGCATCTGAGAAGGGCCACGATAATGTGGTTGTGCTGCTCCTGGACGCCGGGGCAAAGATCAACAGTACAGATCAGAATAAAGACACTCCTCTGCACTGTGCTGCTCGTGGTGGACACCAGGAGGTGGTGAAGAGGCTTGTAGACTGGGGCCAAGCTGGACGGAGGAATCAGGTGAATCTACAAGCTACAAATAAAATGGGCAAGACGGCGCTGCAGCTGGCAGAGAGTGAAAACACACCGGAACATGAGAACATCACAACCTTACTCAAGAGAAATATGTTTCTTATCAAGTAGAGGGACTTATTCATGGTTTTAATCTATTCATGTGTTCAGGAACTCAAATCACAGAAGAAATCACATCGCAAGCCCTGCATCACTTTCCTTGAATGATGCTGACGTTGATCACATGCTCCTTTTGCATCCTGAAACAAAAAATAAATAGGTCATCAGATTAGACTGTTTTTCATTAAAAATAAATGATTTTAGTACAATAATTTGAAGCCCAGTCCATTAGTTGGTCCACCACTTTGGTCCAGACTGAAATATTTCAAGTGGAAGAAGTGTACTGGATGAAGAATGTGCAGATATTCATGGTCCCAAGATAAGGAAGTTCTGATGACTGAAGCACACTATGAAATACACCAAGGAATAGCTCACAAAGAACCAGGCAGTGAGGTTCAGGACCTCCTCCCTGTAGGCCGTCTAAAGGTGTTTTGCATAGAAATAGTTTTTTTTTAAATTACAGTTAGCTGATGCATAAACTGAGGTCTGGGCGTACTTTTCCACAGAAGGATATTACCTCTCTTGATCAGAAAGACCAGAAAGTTTGTGGTGTCATTAACATATACCATACCATACATACCATACACACATACATACCATGCATACTTCATAGTTGTGACGTTCAGTGCAATAATGATATCGTAATAAAGTGTATTGACCTACTTTCCTTCAACTGTTTGTCTGTTTTAATTCGTGCTGCTCCGTGGTCTTTTCCTGTCTGTTAGAATTAAAAAATACGTGCAGAAGTCTTTGTCAAAAGCTCTGCAGAGGCGCAAGATGCGCTGGAAGAAGATAGAATGATAAAGATGCTTATCTGATCTTCTTGTCATCTGTTTTTTACTGTGTGATTGTTGATAAAAAAAAATGGTCCAAAATGACAAAGTGACTAACACCAAAACCACTGGAGTGAAGGTGGGATTTTTTTTGGGTGGTGTTTGCTCACATCTGCAACATTCGCAATTCTTTGTAACCCGCAGCCCCCACACATTACTTTTCCATTGCTGTTATATGAATCAATACTCGGAAAATGCTAAATGATTAACGCATTTTCATTTTAACAGTGATCGAAATACCAGTAAAAGTATGCAACACAGTTTACTGCTATGCACAAAATAACCTAAGTACATAACTACAACTTTAATAACACATGCTTACTGTATTTGCTGTCAAATTACTCGCTTCACTGGTCAGTTAGTTATTGCATAATATTAGATTACAGAAATAGTTTTTTACATACAGTATATTAAAAAAGAAGAAGAAATGTGAGATGTACCAAATTGTCATTAACGTTTACACATTATGAACAGAGATGCTACTTAATTTAGTGATAATTCTATTTTACTGAATGAAATTAAATTTGATTAATGCTTAGCCTCAGATAGACCAACATGTGCCTTTCATGTATTATATAAATTTGAAGTCACTGAGATAAATGTCCATTTTATCCTAAAGATAAATTCATACAATCTTTGAAAAACCCAGAAGGATGTTTAAAAACACATAGTTTTAAGAATTCATCTATTGCACCAGATGGACAGAAATGGCATATCTCCCTTCTTACTTTTGCACCACAACGAAAATACAGATATTTTGTTTAAAAATAGAAAGATGTTAAACATAAGACTGATGGTATAAGTTAAAAAATTTTCAAGTTCAGCCTAAAACAATCCCCTCATGTCTACATGTCCATCTAATCCATAATGGTCTTTAAATAAAGCTTCATTTGTGCATTTTTTTGGAAAGAGAGTCAGTTCAGCTTAGGTTAATATCTGGTTTCAGCAGTGATATTAGTCTTTTTAGGTGGACTATGACTAGGAAATGGAGTTGCACTTTGGAAAACATGCAAAAAGAATTTTTAAAGGCAGTAGATGGACTTTTTTCATACTCAGATGAATAGAATTAGAGATGTACTGATCCGACTTTATCCAATACCTCATATGGAGGCATCTTACGAAACCAAGTGGATTCTGCATTCTTCACTGATTTGAGTTCATTTTTCTAACTTTTGTGCAAGGCAGTGGGAGTTTAATCGGTGGTCCGCAGTGACTGAATGAATGTAACAGACTTGTAACACTCCCACAGTGTCTTGTACAAGGGGCCTGCAGATTCTAGATTTGACCAACCAGTCTCAGCAAAGGGCAAACGACCAAACCACAGGAAAAAATTTAAACTTTGTTTATTTTATATAAATATGGTAAAATAAAGGGATATAAGGGCTCGTAGCAATACTCAAATCCCTCAGTAAACAGAGAAAGGAGGGGAAAAACGGTCAAATTCTTACTTGCGAAAGAGAATAGTCTGAGGCCAAAAGTGAGCAACACTGTAGGTTGGTTACTTCTTAACAGTCTATGACAACTTTCACTTGATGGGTAGTGTTCGCTGAGCCATGACTGTGTCTGGCAACACACTTCAACCTTTAGAAACCCAACTCTGCTTTAGTACCACAGTGCCCGGAGTTAACCTCGACTCACAGAGAAACACAGAAGAATAAGAGTCAATAGTGTTTGCTGCATGTGGCATCAGTAGACCACAGGGTCAACCAGACACAGAAAAACACTTTAAATGTGTGCCAATTGGTGTGAAAGTGATGAAGTGTGATGATGACCCAGGTCCACCCTGTCACAAAATACTTATGATTGCATCAGATTGTAGAAGTTTTTATTTTTCTTGAAAAGATAGATCCTGCTCTTTGACAATGAGCAATAGGAACAAGTGAACTTGACTAATCACCTTTTAAGTGCACTGAACAAAGACATAAATGCACTATCCATTGTTTTTAACATAGGAGAACATGTATTTGTTGTTTCAGCACATAGCATCTCTAGAAACAGAATGGACAGAATGGATGCATGAAATAACCAAATACACACTATTTTGGAAATAACAATCGACTGATTGAGAGTGAGCTCATAGACCAGAAATCAGAAGTTACACATTTGCAATGCATAGAGTTAATAAAGTTGTTGATGCTGCTTTTGGATTGTTGCCTCACTGTTCCTGAAGAGCTCGGAGAAGTTGGTGGTCATTTGGGGGCCAGAATCAGATTGTCAGACACTATTGAATACTGTTTCTTAGATGATAAATGGTGAAGCTGTAGACATTCAAGTGTCTGACTACAGTTTTAAATGACATGCAGCATCCAGCAAGCCAACAGCCCGTCCTTGTCTTTCTCTTGTCATCTTTGACGTTGTGTCATTTGAATAAAGCTGCATTTTAAGGTGGACCTTTATAGTCACTGGTGAAACAAGTGTCTGTGGGCTCGTCACATATCTGATCATTGTCCTTCATTAACTCAATGGTTAACAATTCATCACCATTTGAACAGCTCAAAAACTTTTTTGTGCAGAATTGGCTTTTCTAACCATAACCATGAAAATTAGATTTTTACTTTATATATATATATATATATAGGTCAGAAAAAATTAAAAATTTTTGTTAATTTAAAATTTTGCTAAGTGTGAAAATTTCATTCATTTTCATTTGGATAAGTGCTTCATGTTACACATACACTGCTCAAAAAAATAAAGGGAACACTAAAATAACACATCCTTGATCTCAATTAATGAAATATTCCAGTTGAAAATCTTTATTCATTACATAGGGAAATGCGTTGAGATCAAAATAACATAAAAATGATCAATGTAAATCTAAATTATTATCCCATGGAGGTTTGGATTTGGAACCATACTCAAAATAAAAGTGGAAAAATCACATTACAGGTTGATCCAACTTCAGTGGAAATTCCCTACAACGCCTGGGCATGCTCCTGATGAGGCGGCGGATGTTCTCCTGAGGGATCTCCTCCCAGACCTGGATTAAAGCATCAGTCAACTCCTGGACAGTCTGTGGTGCAACGTGGCGTTGGTGGATGGAACCAGATGTGCTCGATTGGATTCAGGTCTGGGGAACGGGCAGGCCAGTCCATAGCATCAATGCCTTCATCATGCAGGAACTGCTGACACACTTGAGCCACATGAGGCCTAGCATTGTCATGCATCAGAAGGAACCCAGGGCCCTCTGCACCAGCATATGGTCTCACAATGGGTCTGAGGATCTCATCCCGGTACCTAATGGCAGTCAGGGTACCTCTGGCTAGCACATGGAGGGCTGTGCGGCCCTCCAAAGAAATGCCTCCCCACACCATTGCTGACCGCCAAACCTGTCATGCTGGAGGATGTTGCAGGCAGCAGAACGTTCGCCACGGAGTCTCCAGACTCTGTCACATGTGTTCAGTGTGAACCTGCTCTCATCCGTGAAGAGCACAGGGCGCCGATAGCGAATCTGCCAATCTTGGTGTTCTCTGGCAAATGCCAATCGCCCTGCATGGTGTTGGGCTGTAAGCACAAGCCCCACTTGTGGACGTCTGTTTCTGACAGTTTGAGCAGAAACATGCACATTAGTGGCCTGCTGGAGGTCCTTTTGCAGTCATTGTTCTGGCAGTGCTCCTCCTGTTCCTCCTTGCACAAGGGTTGTTGTCCTCCTACGGCCCCCTCCACGTCTCCTGGTGTACTGGCCTGTCTCCTGGTATCTCCTCCATGCTCTGGACACTGTGCTGACAGACACAGCAAACCTTCTTGCCACAGCTCTCATTGATGTGCCATCCTGGATGATCTGCACTACCTGAGCAACTTCGGTGGGTTGTAGACACCACCTCATGCTACCTCTGGGGGGAGAGCACTGACACAATGCAAAAGTGACCAAAACATCAGCCAGAAAG